>JAVTVY010055884.1:0-28477 GCA_036873755.1 Hanleya hanleyi | reverse complement strand
CGTGTTGTTGTTTTTGTTGTTACTATTGTCTTGCAAGTTACAGCCGCCCCGGATATTTCTTCCCTTTTCTCGCCTGGGTAACTTGAGCAGATCGACCTCCGTAACCTTGATGTCTGCTGCTGTACTGGGTTTCTCTCTTCCACTGCCACATTCGTGTATGTCCCCGTCGTGGTTTGGGTATGTTTGAGTCCCAGCACAGGGGCTGCAGCAATAAACTAATTTAATTAGTCGAGAATTGACTTAACTTAAATAGCAAAGGAAATTTAGCATAGGTAATTTGAAAATTAAAATTAAAATTAAAATTAAAATTAAAATTAAAATTGAAATTGAAATTTGAAATTGAAATACAAAACTTAAATTACTTTAGAAGTTTCAATTGAAATTTAGGAGCTAAACTTAAAATTCCAACATATCTATCTGACTTTGAATTGCAAGGAAACTAAAAAAAATTGGTTTCTTAAACCAAGAAGTTTTATTTCTAAATCTTGAAACTAAACTGAAATTTCAAATTTAAATTCCAAATTCGAATTTGTGTTTTGTCAATGTGGGACAGATTAGAGTTCCGCGTGCATATAAAATGTCAGTTTATGGATTTAATACGGAACTTTTTCTAACTATTTCAAAGTTTAAAGTAAATACGAATTTTTGGAATACAACAATTTAGAAGATGGAGAACACAGAACCTTTGGAGACGGGATCCACATTCTCGGTGATATAAAAAATAGATTTCTCGTGTCATTGCGAATTGTCTTCGGTTCATAGGAGTCTTTTGGCATAATCCTCCACGCAAATCTGCATGCCTTATTTCAAAATGGCGGCAACATTCAATTCTGGGTTTTCACGTTATTATCTATTTTTCGTGAGCTCCTTAAAATATTAAGCTTCGACGCCTCATAGCATGCCATCTCTGGCTCATTTTATCCTATTTTTATAAACTCCCTTTCGGAGCATATGGGTAAATTCAAAAAAGCAGCCATTACGAGTCACCTTAACATTTAAATTTCACTATATTGGGTATTTGTTACTCCAAAGTTCTTGTTCCCAAAAACAAAGCTTAATCATGTTATTGACAGTTATCTTTAACTCAATTTAAATCTATTCGGATGATCCTCCACGAAAGGCACTAAGTAATAATTCAAAATGATGGCTACGGTGAGATACATTAAATTTTGACTTTGACGTTTCTACTAATTTGTAGGAAGAGTTTTACCTCAATGTCATTATTAGCTTTGACATATCACTACATTGTCTTCGACTCTTCGACTCATTATGAGTCTATTCGCATGATGCACGCAAAGCGGCATGGGTTAATTCAAAATGACGGCAACACATTTCATCCTAGGTTTACACGTCATTGTCTGATTTCTAGATATGTTTCACTATTAAGTTTCGACACATCATTGCATGTTATCTCCGGCTCATAGTTAACTTAGCTCAATGCAAAATGAATCCCATCAAGAGTTACCTCAACCCTACTTGGCCTTGGGGGGCATTATGGCCCCCCTACCAAACTTTCTACGCTATCTCCGGAAAGACGAAAAATGGAGTGCTGAAACTCCGGGACTTTATAGTTTATCATATTGGGGTCATTTTGAGCCCATTTGCATAACCCCCTGAGGAGAGGATCATGGGTAAATTCAAGATGGCGGCCACGTGGGGTACCAGAAAAGTGATGTTTCTGTCACATTTCTTCAAAATTTCTGCTTTTCCGTGAGGAAAAGTGAGCAAAAACTATTTTATTTCACATCACATTAATATTTACTAGTTTGTCGTGCAGTTTTTGCGGAGAAATTGCATAAATAAGAAATTCGGAAAATCCGGCCGAAAAATCGACCAAAAAATGTCGTTTTTGAAAATGACGTCACTGTGACGTCATCAAAGCGGCCATCTTGGATTTTTTTACATTTTCTGGTAGAGCTTGACCCAAGGGTATAGTGTGGTAAGTTTCAGCCCCCTAGCTCAAAGAATAATAAAAATAATTAGGGGGGGGCCATTTCGGCCCCCCCCCCCAGGCCTGGACAGGTGCCAAAAAGCCCAGGCCAGATAGGGTTAAAATCTAAATTTCAATATAGTCTAATTTGAGGTATTTCTGTTATACATCAAATGCAACATATAATTGTGGTGGGAAAAGATGCCGGCGTACTCACAAGAAGTTGCATGACCCTACAGGCCAGAGCATCTGAAAACATCATAAGCTACGTATGTCAGCTACGCTTTTATTGTTCTTGTTCATACTTACATTATACTCTAGATAATGTCTCACAGCACGTTGATTTGACTCTTCCATGATGTCCAGCAAGAACTTCGGAGGCTCGATGCCTGAAATTGGGAAGGTATTCTACAAAATTTAGCTCACTCTAGTAGGCTTTAATAGTATCACCAATTTTTATATTGTACGTATTTGAACATTGAATTCACCTACAACGTTCGCGTATAATAATTTTTCGATCATCTCAGTTGGTGTTAAATCAAGTAAACGCTTCTGTGGCTTTCTGCTTAGAAGTGCCTAAAACTAGTTATTTCGCATCAGCTTCTTCTTTTCTAATTTATCCTGCAGTTTTTGTTATACTCAAGCGTACATCAGGGTGGTATAATTGCGGTATATCTCGATGATTCGAATAAGACAATAAGAAGGAAATCATTTAATAAGCAAAATCTGATTGAACGTTAATATACGGCGCAACACTCGATTGTCAGTGCAAGTAAGCAATCCAGGTAGTGCAAGCGGAAAATATCTTATTCTTTATCTGCTTGAACAATTACTTACTTCCATGTGTAGGCCATTTAGCTATATTGCGACGATCAAACACAATTCAAAGTATTCAAGTTAATAACTTAGTAATCCAACACATTAAAACACACACACATTAAAATTTATGCAACAAATCACAGAGAACCAGCCCATACTTTCCAAATGCAGTTTGCCGACCAGCACATACAAATGTTAGCCAGTATCCAACAACGTGTCGGCTTGAGTAGAGGTTGTTCATTTTGATGCTGTATTTGTTTTTACGTAATTGTGACACTCATTAATGGGTGGGAGCTCAATACGAGGAGAATCAAAAATTGACAGGTGATATGTTGCTTTTTTTTATTTAGAAGACCGGCAAAACAGGACCAATCACACATTGATTGGATATATGATCTCCCAACCCAGTCTCAGGCTGCGGGGGAAAACATGACCGTTCATATCTCCACGATAGTGATCATTCGACAACTAAGTATAAAACCTCTGAAGTAGTCAGGAAGTTAAATTCCGGACAAGAATGTACATGTGCTATATCGCATATACGATTTTTTGAAGATAAAGGTCCATAACTCTAACAATGCAAACCTACGTGGTACTAATGCATATCGTACTTATTCGTCAATTAATAAGGGAGATACAGCCCGGCCAACAAGTTACTATAGCATATATTGACGTTAACGACATAAGGCAATAACTCGTTGGAAAATCATCGAAATTGATAACAAAAATTGCTGTGCACATCCACAATGCACCAAGCGTCTTCTATTCAAGCTTTAAAGTTTTCCATCAAATATTAACCGCGATATGGATCGGACAAGCATACAATAATCGTGAAGACCCAGGGATATGCATAACTTAAATTGAGGATAAAGAGACCTAATACAGTCCGTCATTCAAGAATTTCCGCGTCCATAATTCACAGACCTAAATCATATCAAAGTATACATAAACATAGGCTGGTTTCTTGCAAGAGAGACGTAGTTAACAATTTTCAATGATGTTCCAAAGTATCAAATCTGATTTTCGTTATCCAGAGAATTATGTATCTCAGTCATGCTTTGATTTGGTTTGTTCATATTAACACCATGATAATCTTGAAATATAGAGATTCATACGACCCCAAGCCGCGTGTTGAGCCTAATTAGACACAAGTTACGAAACGTAACGGCATATATCTTGCACGCTACGCTCGTATTTTCTTATCAGCATACAGTATGTATAACCAAATTTGAGAAGCTTAGATAGGAGACGCTTGGTGGTATAGCACTGTTATGCAAATTTCAGCAAAAATGTATTATGACACTGATTAAAATCGTCACATTTTACACAGGATCTAGCAAATGCTAATCGTCGTGATATGTAAACGCTATATGCAGGTCTTACTGGAAAATGACCCCCCAAAAAGGGATATTTTACGACATCGAAATTGTAATCATCTCGCTTGTCATAAATTTGACGAGAGAGAAGACCCATTTTTTTTTATGGAGATATAGGTCCTAATGTTCCGTTAATGCTTCTTAATCACATACATTCTGAAGCATTGCTGATATCATTGAAAAATATTGACTACTTCACCCTTTCTGGAAGCCATCTTGTGTATTTTTTTTTTAATTATCAATTCATATATAGCAGTATTTTCGTTATTTTGGGATAACACTATCTACTATTGCTGAAAATTTGGTCGAGTCCCGTGCGGGATTCGAACCAGCGACGCCAGAGTTGGGCACCTAATCGCCAGCACTGTATGTCAGCGATCTAAACCACTCGGCCAACGGGCCTCCCACTAAAATAGGAGGTAGCAGACCGGTAGTCTTGAAAGCGAACATACAGTACGCATCTGATGATCGTAATGACACAGCTCCCAAAGCTGAATAGATATATATTTTTTTATCATTTAGAAAGTGATCGTATAACAGTATTTTCGTTATTTTGGGATAACACTATCTTAGAATAGCACAAATACTAGTGCTGAAAATTTGGTCGAGTCCCGTGCGGGATTCGAACCAGCGACCCCAGAGTCAGGCACCTAATCGCCAGCACTGTATGTCGGCGACCAAACCACTCGGCCAATGGGCCTCTCACAAAAATAGGAGGTAGCAGACCGGTAGTCTTGAAAGCGAACATACAGTACCCCTCTGATGATCGTAATGACACAGCTCCCAAAGCTGAACAGATATCATTTAGAAAGTGATCGTATAACAGTATTTTCGTTATTTTGGAATAACATATCTTAGAATAGCACAAATACTAGTGCTGAAAATTTGGTCGAGTCCCATGCGGGATTCGAACCAGCGACCCCAGAGTCAGGCACCTAATCGCCAGCACTGTATGTCGGCGATCTAAATCACTCGGTCAACGGGCCTCCCACAAAAAATAGGAGGTAGCAGACCGGTAGTCTTGAAAGCGAACATACAGTACCCCTCTGATGATCGTAATGACACAGCTTCCAAAGCTGAATAGATATATTTTTTTATCATTTAGAAACTGATCGTATAACAGTATTTTCGTTATTTTGGGATAACACTATCTTAGAATAGCACAAATATTAGTGCTGAAAATTTGGTCGAGTCCCGTGCGGGATTCTAAATGATACACAAAATATATCTATTCAGCTTTGGGAGCTGTGTCATTACGATCATCAGAGGGGTACTGTTTGTTCGCTTTCAAGACTACCGGTCTGTTACCTCCTATTTCAGTGGGAGGCCCGTTGGCCGAGTGGTTCAGATCGCCGACATACAGTGCTGGCGATTAGGTGCCTGACTCTGGGGTCGCTGGTTCGAATCCCACACGGGATTCGACCAAATTTTCAGCACTAGTATTTGTGCTATTCTAAGATAGTGTTATCCCAAAATAACGATAATACTGTTATACGATCAGTTTCTAAATGATAAAAAAATATATCTATTCAGCTTTGGGAGCTGTGTCATTACGATCATCAGAAGGGTACTGTATGTTCGCTTTCAAGACTACCGGTCTGCTACCTCCTATTTTATTGGGAGGCCCGTTTGCCGAGTGGTTTAGATCGCCGACATACACTGCTGGCGATTAGGTGCCTGACTCTGGGGTCGCTGGTTCGAATCCTGTACGGGACTCGGCCAAATTTTCAGCTCTAGTATTTGTGCTATTCTAAGATAGTGCTATCCCAAAATAACTGTTATACGATCACTTTCTAAATGATAAAAATAAATATCTATTCAGCTTTGGGAAACTGTGTCATTACGATCATCAGAGGGGCACTGTATGTTCGCGCGAGCCCAGCTGGTCGATGTGTGAAAGTTTGTCAGTTACTTACCGAAGGGTGGTGGTTCTCTCCGGGTACTCCGGCTTCCTCCACCAACCAAACTGACTGTCACCATATGAGTGAAACAAACTTGAGTGTGACATTAAGCCAAATTCCCTCCCTCCCTGTATGTTCGCTTTCAAGACTACCGGTCTGCTACCTCCTATTTTAGTGGGAGGCCCGTTGGCTGAGTGGTTTAGATCGCCGACATACAGTGCTGGCGATTAGGTGCCTGAGTCTGGGGTCGCTGGTTCGAATCCCGCACGGGACGCGACCAAATTTTCAGCACTAGTATTTGTGCTATTCTAAGATAGTGTTTTCCCAAAATAACGAAAGTACTGTTATACGATCACTTTCTAAATGATAAAAAAAAATCATATATACTTGGAATTGACGCTAACTGTCGTACGAACAAGGTATTGACGCTGAAATTACGATTTCACGACTAATATTTTATGTGCAGTACCAACATAACTGTTACTCTGAAGTTGCAATATTCACAATATATTATGGGTCACGTCCAATCGATCGAGACGGTTTCTCGATGAACGAGTGAAACCGATAAATATCTCGTCTCGAAGGGTCCCGGTTTATCTATAGCGATTGTTGTCCCGGTTTGCTCCTGGTTTTCTCTGGAACCCCAAGACCGTCTCGACCCCCCGAGAAATAAATCGACTTGCTTCGGGAATGGAATAGAGATGCCTTCAAATAGAGAGGCCTTGCTCTATATATACTTCTCTGTGGCAGCGAGACTAATCTCGGTGAGTACATATGCATTAAGCCACGGATAATGAATTACATTAAAGATGATCCATATAACATAACTTTGTAATTCTGTCTAGAGATGTGTAGTCACATACTTGCCCTGACCGCGCAATTTCCCCGCACGTTATGTATGGAAAGAAAAAAAACAACAACAATTGAATTGCATACGGTGGCTTTATTATTATTCAGTGTAACTTATTTCGAACATGTTTTTAGAATTTAAATTACTTTATGAGATGGGTCCAGGAACTGCGCATTGAAATAAATTCTACAAGTCTAAAATGAATTCCACATGTTCTTCTGAAAGTATATCAGAATGGGCATTTTTTGTTAATCATACTTATTGATAGGATCTTGAGCTGAAAATTATTGTACCATGCTTCGTCAAAGATTTTCCCGGTATTCAATATACAGTGGCCTGGAAAACCACAGGAGCGTCGGGTAATTCATTGGAAACCGCAAAATATAAACACAAACGGGCGATCGAAGTGTTTGGGCCTAGGAAATAACTTCCGTTCCCTCATTCCCTACCAGCTTTTCACGCAGACAACACGCGGTATTGTTGATAGTAAAATGCACATGACCGTTGATCTAAACCCTGATTTCATCATTTGGTTAATTTGCTAGACACGTGAAACTAGCAAAAAATAAGATAATGTGAGTATCTTATCAATACCTGCCAAAATTGTTTTTCTCCCCAGTTTTTCGTTCAAATTAATAAACCCCTCTCTGTTCGCTGTTGTTTCAAGCCGACGGTTTTCACAGACCGACTTTGATGTTAATTATTAACACATCTAGTTCCATTGGAACCACTGATGATTTTCCAATAATAGAGAAGAGAAGCAACTCCGAGTAGGGATGACAATTTCATTCTGTATATTTCGCTATTAGTTATAGCATCTTCAGCAGTAATCAAAGTTACAAACAGCTTCATACGCACAGTATCTATACAAGGCATAATGTGATCTTAGCCAATACATATTTATGAATAGGAAAGCCAGTAAATTATGTCAGTCAGGTTGGACGGATATTAAAATGCTGTCATTTTCAGAAAGTTGTTAAATGTTAAGAGATAACCTGAGAGCGATCTACACATGGTGTGATTCAGGTGATACAATATACACTCTAATTGATGAAAAGAATACATAATCTGCTTATTTGACAAGAACGAAGTAAACTGTACATAAATGAATAAAGTATGGTGATATAGTGGGTATGTACCTACATTGAATATTTCTACATGTCATGAAGTTTGGATAAGGACTGTCATTTTAAGATAATATAGGTATAATTTTTTTGGCAATCCACATCAGAATTGATGGAAACCTACAAATATTGTAACTCGCATGGGAATATACAATTATGAAACAATACAGTCTAATTTATGAAAAGAAAACTGGTTAACCTATACATGATTTTACCTAAATAATTTAAATCCTTTGATGCTTTCAATCCGTGGTCTAAAACTGGTTTGTGCCGGCGTATGGCTAAGGCTTCTTTAAAACACTTCAGATCAGTGAGCTGCTGTGTCAATAATTTTAGTGTTTATTATTAGGAAATGTATGTCTTGGAATGGATTCTCCAGACACACCACCTTAAAGTTAGTAATAATTTAGCAAACAAATATAGCTTACCGAGAGTAGCTACCAGGTCTAACAATGATGACAATATACCCAAAATAAGACTGCCGTACATTGGTCGGGAAGGTGAAAGAATATTTCGACAATGCCTCAAGAAACTCAGAAAATATACTCTAGGAAGGACGCGTTACATTGTTTTATGGAAGAAAAAGAAAACAAATTTCTTTGTCAACAACAAGGATCCCGCCCGACAACATATAGAAGCTCTATTATATATAAACTGTCGTGTCCAGGATGTGAATCAGATTACATCGGCAAAACAGACAGATGTTTTATTACTCGCCTGAAAGAACATGCTTCTTCCAAATCCGAGGTGTTTAACCATGTAAGCCAATGCGACAATTTTAGTTACATTCGGCAAATGTTTGATCTAGCAAATGGCTGTTTTGATGATGACCCGATCTCTGTGTTGTCTCTTACAGAACTCAACACTAAAATTATTGATACAGCGGCTCACTGGTCTCAAGTGTTATTTAAAGAAGCCTTAGCCATACGCCGGCACAAACCAATTTTAACCCAAAGATTGAAAGCATCAAAGGATTTAAAATTATTTAGGTAATATCATTTTTGGATTAACCCGTTTTCTTTTCCATAAATTAGACTGTGTATTGTTTCATAATTGTATATTCCCATGCGAGTTGCAACATTTGTAGGTTTCCATCAGTTCTGATGTGGATTGCCAAGAAAATTATACCTATATTATCTTAAAATGACAGTCCTTATCCAAACTTCATGACATGTAGAAATATTCAATGCAGGTACATACCCACTATATCACCGTACCTTATTCATTTATGTACAGTTTACTTAGTTCTTGTCAAATAAGCAGATTATGTATTCTTTTCATCAATTAAGAGTGTGTATTGTATCACCTGAATCACACCATTTGTAGATCGCTGTCAGGTTATCTCTTAACATTTAAAAATTTTCTGAAAATGACAGCATTTTAATATCCGTCCAACCTGACTGACATCATTTACTGGCTTGCCTATTCATGAATGTGTATTGACTAAGATCACATTATGCCTTGTATATATACTGTGAGTATGAAGCTGTTTGTAACTTTGTTCACTGCTGGAGGTGTAACTTTGTTCACTGCTGGAGGTGCTATAACTAATAGCGAAATATACAGATTTAAATTGTCACCTCTAGTTCCGATTTTCAATATTTCCGCTAACCTCTACCAGGCAAGCTTTTATCAGAAATAAACTTCGTTGATATAATCTCCTTAATGAACTATATACCACAAGACAGTTATTCTCAGCAAAATGGAATCTGCAATGAATAATACAAAATAAAAAAACACACTTACAGACCTACCTTAATACACCGGTCAAACACTTCATTTTCAATTGTTCGGTTGAGAGGATCCATATTTGGCTTTAAATTAATTATCCCATGCTTCCATATCATTGCTATTCAGATCATATCCAGTAGATGCGTCATTTATTCCGCGTCGGAAATTAGTCAGATATGCAATCAATTATCGATATGAGAGAAGACCATTCAATTTTATATTTATAGTTGATATAGATAAATGAAAGGTTCTCTCTCAATTGGATTCAGGAAACTTCAGATCATGGATATATAGATTAAACGTTGATAAACATGGGAGACATCTTTAAAAAGTCGTTTTCGAGATATTATTTTGGGCTGCAATATGCGTATACGACGAGGGCATATGTTACCCGCCCAAAACTTATCGCCTGAGAAGCTGAGAAACGGCCAATTTAAAAAAAAATAAAAAAAAATAAAACACATATACACTAAACGGGACCCCCTTACCGATCAATTTCATATCATCAAAAGACAACATTTCTGGAAGTCTGCGATGATAGTTTTGCAGTATTTCGTCTTTTCTTAAGAACTATTCCTGTAGTATTGTTATATACACTTATCAACTATACACGCTTCCTGACTGTCATATATTTATTTACATTTCATTACGTAACGACATGCCGCGCCTTGAACCTCCAATATCTAGTTATAGTTGAATGTACTGAGATTTTCTTTAAACGCTTATATCATGCTGTACATAGTTTAAATTCATCCTCAACTCTTAATTATGTCTTTTCTTGAAGAGCTGCCCTTCTTCACTGAACATAATATTGACGCAGAGGCAGATTTGAACTCTAATAATGATAATGACACCTATTTGGCTGATTTTGAGAATATGTGTTTTAACCTTTTAAGCCTAAATTTCCAGGAAAATAGCAACTATATCACTGATGACACGGAAGAAGAAATTTCCTACTGGAACCAAATTAGCTCCCAGCAGTCCAATTATTATTTCGAAGACAGCTTCAAATCACACATTGAATTCAATAATCTATCTGACGCTAACACATTATCTGTCTTCCATATTAATGCACGAAGCCTAAAGAAACACTTTACTGAGATTATCGAACTTCTACAAAACTTAAATTTCGCTTTTCAGCAATTGGAATATCTGAGAGTTGGCTTGACCCGGCTACCGAAGAGCTATATGCCATTCCCGGCTATAAACCATTTCCCCTATCTAGAAATAATCGAATGGGGGGTGGAGTTATACTTTATATTAGGGACGATATTTTGAAATGCACGATTAGGGATGATCTAACACATATTGATGATTACGGAGAATATGAGTCACTCTTCGTCGAGGTCACTGATATCAATAACACTTACATTTTAGGTATAATTTACAGACCCTCTGGTAAAAATGTGGAAAACTTCAACGATAGTCTCTTAAGTATTCTCAATACCTTAAAACCTGAAAAAAAAAGAAATGTATTCTCATGGAGGATTATAATATAGACCTCTTAAAGACTCATTTACTTCCAAGCAATTTTATGAAATTATGAAATCGTTCTATTTCTTTCCCAAAATCACCAAGCCAACACGCGTCAAATCTCATTCAGCTACTCTGATAGATCACATTTTCACCAATTTTCACGAAAACGATCTTTGCTCTGGCATTCTCCTCTCTGACATTTCGGACCATTTCCCGATTTTCTACATCAATGGATGTTCTCCCATTTTCTCTTCTGCTGCACAAACTATAAGATACCGCTTGACTAACGCAACCCAACAATCTCTTTTCAAAGACAAACTTGATAATGCAAACTGGACACCAATTACAGAAGAATGCACAAATGTAGATGAGGCCTTGACGATCTTCCTCGACAAACTAACTCCTATATATGACGAATGCTTTCCGACCCTAACCAAACTATAAATACACGAAAAATATACAAGCCATGGATAACTCCCGGTATTATCAGCTCTATTCATGAAAAAAATAAGTTATACAGAAAACATCTTACAGATAAAAGTGCCGAAACCTCTACACATTACAAATTATATAGAAACAAGCTCAATCATATCCTAAGGATTGCTAAGAAAAAATACTATGAAGAAAAATTTAATGAGCACAATAATAATATCAAGAAAACATGGAACACTATTAACGAACTCCTGACACGGAAAAAACGCAGTTCCCTCTCCAATAATTTTGTCATCGACGGACAAGAAACATCTAACTCATCAGTGATAGCCAACCACTTGAATGACTATTTTTGTACTATCGCCTATGAACTAACAGACAAAATCCCATGTTCCAACTCTGATTTTAAATCATTCCTCGGGCCTAAAATCTCCCACAGCTTTGTTCTATCCCCTACTACTCCTGACGAAATAATACAAGTGATTGCTGGCTTAAAAAGTGGCTCAGCTGGCAGAGACGGTATCCGTTCGTCACTCCTTAAACCCATCTCTAGTCGCATAGCTACACCTTTATCACACCTTGTTAATTTATCATTCAAGCTAGGAGAAATTCCCAATGTATTGAAGATGGCTAAAGTCACACCTGTGTTCAAATCTGTTGATAAAAATTTAACTAGCAACTATAGACCTATATCGGTACTGCCCTGCCTTAGTAAAATCTTTGAGAAACTTGTTGCTGTCAGAATGGCCTCATTCTTGGATGCTCACAATGTTATCTGTCCGAACCAATTTGGCTTCCGGGCTAACCATTCCACATGTGACGCAGTACGTTCGCTCTATGACAAATTAATTAAAGCAAAAGAAGAGAAGAAATTCAGTGTTGCACTATTCCTTGATTTATCTAATTACAACACATATAAGGGAAGTGGGAAGAGGTGCCGACATACTGACTGCGTCACATGACTTCACAGAATAGTCTTCTGGTAAACCTATTCTAAAGTACATACCAAGACTCTAACGACTCGTGATATGTGTTGTATCTCAGGTACGCTTTTATTGTACCTGTTCATGTGGCAACTTCGATGATATGACCACACGGCCCCTAGCACCGGCATAAGCGGTATTAGATACAAATCTAGAGAGCTATGATGGAAATGCTCTGACAACTCGTATACTGGTAATTGGTGAGCTGTTTCGCTGTGACAACTCGTACATTGGCGATTGGTGAGCTGTATCGTCGTCAGATGTAAATGACGGCAATTAACACAAAAGACTAGTCTGTAAGGCCCGATGTCGACCCAGCATCAACTTCCCACAAATGCCAACATATATCAAAGACCAAAAGGTCTGTACAGGGGGCGGGCCTCGGGGACGAAACGTCCACCAGCAGAATCTCGCCATATACAGGTAAAAAATTACAACACATATAAGGGAAGTGGGAAGAGGTGCCGACATACTGACTGCGTCACATGACTTCACAGAATAGTCTTCTGGTTAACCTATTCTAAAGCACATACCAAGAATCTAACGATTCGTGATATGTGTTGTATCTCAGGTACGCTTTTATTGTACCTGTTCATGTGGCAACTTGGATGATATGACCACACGGCCCCTAGCACCGGCATAAGCGGTATTAGATACAAATCTAGAGAGCTATGATGGAAATGCTCTGACAACTCGTATACTGGTAATTGGTGAGCTGTTTCGCTGTGACAACTCGTACATTGGCGATTGGTGAGCTGTATCGTCGTCAGATGTAAATGACGGCAATTAACACAAAAGACTAGTCTGTAAGGCCCGATGTCGACCCAGCATCACACGGTTAATCACGAAATTCTTCTTTCCAAACTCACACACTATGGATTTAACGGAGCAGCCAATGACTGGCTTCGTAGCTACTTGTCTGATCGGTGCCAATGTATATCCTATAATAATACCTTTTCCTCATATAACGCCATAACATGCGGTGTTCCACAGGGCTCTATCTTGGGTCCGCTCCTTTTTCTGATTTACATTAATGACATTCATAACGCATCTTACTTACTAGATATTCTCCTTTTCGCTGATGACACTAGTGCTGTTTATTCTGACTATAATCACGAAAACCTATTCGAAAACATGTCCAATGAACTCGCCAAACTTCACGACTGGTTCTCGTGCAATTTACTATCCTTAAACATAAAAAAAAACAGTATTTTGATCATAAAACCAAACCGGTGTGCCACACACATCACATCTAAGCTTACCCCCGACGGCATTGAACTCAAATGCGTTACAACCTTTAAATTTCTAGGAATCCTGTTCAACGATAAACTAAAGTGGCATTCACACATTGATTCCTTATGCTCAAAATTATCCAGAAATATTGGCCTTATCAATAATATTAAGCATTGTATCAATCGGAAAACATTAATTATGTTATATTACTCTTTATTCTATTCCTATATCGCATACTGTACCATGGTCTGGGCCAATACATATCCAACACATCTTCAACCATTAGTTATCTTACAAAAGCGGCTTATTCGCATCATTTCTTCCAGTTCACGATACGCCCATACTGAAAATCTATTTCCAGAACTGAGCATCCTCCCGTTACCTAAAGTAAATGACTACCTAGTTCTTAATTTTGCACACAAAGTATTCTATCATTCGGTCTTCCTTCCATCCAGCGCACAAAATTACTTCACCAAACTATCAACTGTACATCATTACCCCACCAGGCAAGTGAACTTGAATCTGTATAGATCCTTTTACAAGTCACAACTTTCTTTCTACTCTACTAAAACAAAAGGACCACGCATTTGGAATTCTCTTCCATCCAATTTGAAATCCTGTCCCTCGAAATCATTATTCAAATCTCGCTTAAAGTCTTTTTTGTTGGCACGCTAACTTAACTACCTGCCGCTCGTATCATAAAGTTTGCCTCTGCGTCAATTTTTGGTACTCCATCTTTATTCTCTTCATGACTTCATGATGCTGTATCTCAGTACGTTCTGTATATACGCTTTGTAAGTTACGAACTCGTGTATTAGCGTATATTCATCTCTCTAGCTCTTAAATAACTCCTGTATATAATCATCGACTGCTACGTTTGAGGCTATATATATATGTATGTTTTATTCACCGCCTCTAAGCTCAAAAGACCCTATTTAGCATCTACATGTCATTATACTTCTTACTTATTCTTACCATTTATGCCGTTTTACATATGTATATATTCACGTACTCATTCGGGATAGATCAAGCCCTCTGGGGTTTTATTCCCGCCACATATGCGGTCATCAACTCTATACGATATCACTATTCTTATATTATACGGCTGTACATATATGGTGAATAACCTCAATTCAAAAATTCAAAATTCTTTGTATTCCATGTCCAAGAGAGCTATGACTGGAGAATCTGAAAATGAATGCATTCATTATATGAAAATCTATAACACTTACACCTATTACACACGATAACCGTGCAATTATTAGACGATTTAGCACTTTGTGACGTATGAAATCTACACCCGTGATCTTGACACGCACAGGTGTTCACTCGGGAGAATCCATTTCTCGAGGCGAGTGATAAATGGCAGGACAAATTCTCGTCTGCCTATACAATGCAATAAACAAATAGAATGGATACCCTGCAACTAGGAACTTTAGTTTGTTTTGAAGGCAGAAAATGTATAATCGCAGATATTTACAGACCAATTGGGACGTACGAGTGTTACACAATAAGAAACAGATCAACAGAAGAAACAGGACGTGGTTATAAATTTTAGGTTGCGGGCTTCGCCCTTGCCCTAAAATATAAACTTTCTCACATTAACCGTGCGTAAAATAACGATTTAGCACGCCCATGAAAACATTATTTCTTAAATAAAATTGTAAATTATCAGATGGGTTGAAAGCGACAGTAGCATGAGCAGAAATCGGGTACATTTCATGCTCTGTTTCAGTGAAATTTAGAAGCCTGGAATTATTAAGTATATAAACTTTCTCATGAATAACAACTTATTAGGTTTATTTACTGTCAGTTACCATTATTTAAAATCTAATCTAATTGCTAGTTGAATATCTGAATTTAATATAAAATATCTACAACTTAAATTCACGAATGTCTTTGTTTCAATGAATACATGTATATAAGAAAACTCACCAAGTATGCCAAGAGAAATACTTGATTGCAGTCTGTGATGAGATTTAGACAGTATTTCCTCTTTGTCATGTTCTCCCAGCAGGCAGCGATGACAGTTTTGGCGGAGTATATCCTCCCAGCTGCATGATCTCACCATGCTCATTTGGACAGGTTCGTTAAGCGGGGCTCTGCCCCATTCTAATCACCTGGTTCAGAACTGCAAGTGGTCATCAATTTGTGGTAACAGTTTTGTGTTTCTAGACATGACAGGTAGATTGGAGCACAATAACTTAGCACTCAACTTCAGTCTCCGTTTGCCAGAATTGATCAGTTAACTACATGTATGGTGTAAGTATGTGGATGTATCATGGTATCCCCTCGGTAGATGGCTTCGATCATAATCGAGTGTAAATAAGCTATACAAGTCCTATCTCTTGCATGGGACCACCAGGTAAGGTTCGATGAACTATGAGTTGTTTATGTTTGATACACTTGATAAAGTATACAGTAGGTTAAGTTTGATCAAGATGTAGAACAGTTCAGACGGGATATAGCTTCAGGCCAAGTTAGAATTGAATGTTCGGATCTGACAAATGTTATTGTGAAGCTGTACAGTAGTCTACGTTTAAGGTCAACAAGAGGCTAAATATTTTATTAGTTGCTTCATGTAGGGTATATTAATGACAACTAATCCATCCAATACCTTCAAGAAGAAGTAGTCGGATTTTTTAGAAGTAAGCCTATCGAATTATTATAGCCACCAACAAAAACAAATCATGTTTCCTATGTTTCTAATGTTTTACCTTATATCTGAAATATAAATGATGAAAGATGGTTGCTGGGTTATTGAAAGATTTATAATGTTTGGCAAAGTTAAGCAATAGGCATTCATAAAATGTCTATCGATAGTGACAAACTCAATATAAATTATCATTTTGTAGACATTTTTTTCAATTAAGTATTCCCATATCACAATCCTAAGTTGTTCAAGCATTATTTTCTAACATATAAGTATACACATGTAGCCTTATGTTTATGTTCCATTCAGTCTACGTGCAATAATACGCGTCTATATTGAATGACTTGACTGAGAGAACATCGAAACGAAATCTGTCCAGACCAGATCAGGTTCCTCCCATGGATATTCGCGTTTATGTGAAGTTTTGTGAGCACATGAAGATATGATATTCTAGGGACCTAGCGGACGTTAAGTGACATTTAGACATCCTGACCCCTCCCCACTAGACGCCGTCTCAAACCCATCCTAAGCACCTTTCAATAGCTACAGATAGACGTACACGTTATTCTCTTGGCCGCCAAAAAAGCGTGGATTGCCTTTCCGACTTTCTGTTTTCTCAAGTCATTTTCCCCCATTCCAGCTGCATATATCCTGACTATAAGTTTCACACTGATGGCCATCGGACCAAAAGGATTTCAACCCCCACTGGGCGTTGGATGGCCTTTTGGATTATCATATAATCCCACAGCGAAATTGAGTTCCATGATCACTCAAACAAAACTGTGACCGTTCAATGACAGCATTAGGGTGCTCTTCCGAGAGTCTTCTATTAGACAAGGAATAGGCAATAGGTCTGCTTTTAGGCCATCAATTGTCGTACAATTTTCAATCCAAAACAGTTATATCTATATATTTTCCAAAAGAGCTTGACTAAACCATTATTTTAATGAACATGACTGCTACGCTATCGAAAATTGAAAATCGAACATTTTCTTCCACTTCATTTTTCCCAGAAAAACTCTTAAAAACTCTAAAACTTGTCAAATGCGCCCAAATTTTCAGACGATACTGTATAAGCAATGAATGTTTGTCTCGTTTTGCTGGGTCCAGTGCCAACTCGAAAAGGCAAAACAAAGTGGACATCGACCTGTCTGTTTCTTACCGTAATTTAATCATGATTTTCCCTCCCACGCAAGGGGCATAACTGAGGTAGAACTACCTTCACTTCCTTACCACAATCCCTGTGTAGCTTAACCCAGCGATCTATCCGTATATTCCCGTTTGCATGACTGACAAAGCCAAAGAAGATATTATAGATATATGCTTCTACGAATTATGACGTAGCAGAAAACGGGCAGCCTATACTATTATGAAATTAAGCAAAGGTCATTCCTACCAAGCATTGTGTGATTTTCCTGTATCTCATAGCTATTTTGGTGAAAATTTTCACTCTCATTGATTTGTATAATTTGATGACGAAGTTTCATGGCATTTTGACCACGACGGACTACAGGTTAGATTTCTGGGTATTCTCTAATTTACCTGGTTTTCCCCATGTTGAGGTGTTTACACCACTAGACGTCCCGATGCTCATCCATTAACATCCGAAGAGTTATTTGTTGGAGCTGATCTCTTCCACTAACATCAGAAGAGTTATTTGTTTCAGCAGATCTGTTATCACAGCTCCAGATCTAGCGTATCTAATTCTGCTTACGTCGGTTCTTGCAGCCGTGTGGGTCTGCAATGAAAGCGCGACTGAGATATCAAGGCTACGTCCGAGAATCCGCCGTATTCTTGGGCTTGAATGTGAGGTGTCGATGGAAACTTTCATGTAAGTCATCTGATTGCATTTTAGTCGCCAGACATCTTCAATTTTTCCGACCGCTTGTATATCACTCTAATTTCGAATACATATGATGTTCAGATACCTTAATTACAATTGATGGTCAATGGATAAGAATCCCAGAACAATTACTATAAAATATATTCAAGCTATATAGGTGCTCTGCATAACATTTTAAAAGGATTGTTTTTTGAGGAAACAAATCTTCCAACTATGTACAATTGTCGAAGTGTCTTTCCTGGATTTCTAATTAATACGAATTATTCGACACACCGTCAAAACAGTTCGACAAATAAGAAATAGTACAATCTTTAAAAAACTCGAAGCTAAAATACTTTAATCTTTTCTGGAAAGATAGACCTTTGACTTTTCGAGCTCAAATCAACATACTCCCTTGGATTTTCCAGAGCAACATAAACATGATCTTGGATTATAGTCGAATCGGGATAATATCTTTGAATACACTTCCTCTACTTTCACAAGTTTTGGAATGGTGCGACCTTGAACATGAGGGAAGCGTGGTGATATATACCTTAACCTTCATGTATATCACTGAACCTTAGCTAAAGGTACTGATGTGATAAAGCTGGATTCAGTTTCGAAGTGCTCTGACCTTATTCCAAATAGGTACGTTTTTTTGGAGTCACATGGAACCACATCTGTTGAGTTTTTAGATGTAAGGTGGTAACTCTAGATGCAATCCAGACAGCGAAGTTACTTTCCGTTTTTCTGGTCCTGTGACCTAGACCTTTGATCTGTTGACACCAAAATGAATTTAAGCATTATACGACTCTCCGAAAGAATATTCAAATGTTGCAAAAGCACTTAATGAGTTTAATTCAAACATTTTTCTAACCATTTTCTCTGTCAGTAGATTGTCCGATGTTTGGTTTCTTATTTCTGTATATTGTTTCTCTGAACAGTATGCTCAAAACTAATTCATAGACTTCACTGTGGCCTACTACTGACATATTTTAGGCAAATATACATTTAAGAAGTTAATATAATCTGCCATGAAAGATCCCTAAAAAAAATTCCAAATGGACATTTTCACGAATTTATTTAATTTATATTTGAAAACATGAACGATTGTGACATGTATACAGAATATTTGTATAAACATGCTTTTACGGTCTAGTCTAATAAAGCTATTTCATATCAATCTTCCAATACCTGGGCCATGTCAGCCTTTTTCCTGATCTGCTTAAGACGAGACTAAGGTTTTAATTCTATAACAAAGAATATAAACAGGGATTTCAATCCTCGTCAATCTGCAACCTAGGTCTGTGTACCTCAGATAATCAGGAAGCAGAAAACGAGTCTACCTTTAATCCCCACCCGATCTGAGGGCACGCAGTGACAGAAACTCAGATCATAAGAAAACAAACAAACACGAAGTTGCTGCTGATACACCTTTTTCCATAGATCAGTTTTCATTGAGCCTTGTCAGTTATCACATGTCTGACATTGTGATTATTGCATACGGCAGATCTACCTGGAATAAGGTATAAGGGGTCCTTTTCTTGGAGTACATATCATATTCAGAAAGACAGACAGACAAACAGACAGACAGACACAGACAAACATAAAGATAGAAAAAGGTATACCACTAGTTGGGTAGCAGTCGGTAACCTGGAACTACAGATATCTCATATACAATAGACGGACGTTTCCTTTGCCATAAGCTTGAGGTGTACCTAAACTTTGATCACACTGTACATATGAGAGTTATAGCGCAGATAACGACTCAATACACACATTGCGATATAATGATTTCCCAACATTGGCACTAAATGATCTCGAACATTAAACGCATAATGACAAAGATGATGGAAAAGATGCCGGGGTACTGACAAGATGTTATATGACCTCATGTCCTGACTGCATAGTGTATTTCTAAAAACATCTTAAGAAGTGAAACTGATCCGTGTGATGATATGTATCTCAGCCACGCTTTAACTGTAGCTGTTCATGTGGACATATTTGACCATTTGACCTCAAAAGGCATACGCTTGAGGTAAACCTGAAGTTTGGTTTGAAGTGACATCCCCGGACTTGAGTTACAGCATGGACGGTTTCAATAGTTTCCCGATCTTGGGATCACAGTGACTTTGACGTTTGATCTATTGAATTCAATTTGGTAGTCGACATTTCGTCTCACCTAATGTATCCACTTATCAATATGCGATTTTTAATGATTTTCTTACTTTTGACCTGGCCACAGTGACCTTGACTTCTGACTATTCACCTTGGTTCAGATAAACGACGTATCATCCATGTTCCCTAATTTATTCACTGACAAACAATAGTGGGCCACCGTGACCTTAACCGTTGATATATTTACGCGATACGCATCTCCCTGAAGTATCCCTCTGCCTATACAAACCACCATGGAATTTTCATGATGTAAGATTATATCACGACTTGCCTTCCAGCGAATATTGTCCATATATCTGACTGGACCAGATATGGTCTGTGCCGTGTTTTAAAATATTTGACTCTCAAATATATTAAAAACACCTTTTCAAATTTAAATTAGAAAAAAATCTGGGGCCAATTTGATTGACCACCTCCGAAAATTGCCGAAATGGTATCGAGTGGGATGACCCTTTTTTCTGGCGGCCGAATCCCAAAATTGTAGATAATGTATGCTGCGTTTCCCGAAGATGTGCTCAGTCAAATTTACTACATATTCAGTAAGGCGATTTTAGTGATATCAGACCTAAAGATTGCCAGAGATTGAGCCGTACAGACGGACACACGTCTGGTATCAGAAGACGTATTATGATAGCATGGTGACACCTCCCTTACAGAAATCTGTAGGTAGCGGCAAGGTTGCAGCAAGTTTGCGACAAGCTTACCACAACCAGTGTGCCAGAAGAATATTATTTCCGTAAAGGATATTTCAAGTTTAAATTTAAATTTTGATGAACATGTAAATGTAAAATAATTTTTAATCCGGCAAATCAAGCCTAATGAACCTTACACATGATAACAGTCTTCCCAGAGAAATTACAGAACATATCTGCAAATTGGCCTATTTTATGTTTCGCTGAATATCTGATCTTATTCTGAAGAATATCCTACGTTCAATCACATTTTCAGCTGTAATTTTCGTTTATTTTAGTAAGCAGGCTTGCAGTTAGGCCTACTATGTCCTTATATGCAAGCGCCAGATCCAACAGTTGTTGTCACTCCCCGCCCTCAGAGGATTTCCGTGTCCACAGTTGAGATACCTCTTTTACAAAAAGACCGGAATGATCTTTCAATCTGTAGTCCGACACTGTAACCATTCGGCCAAGCAGCTGTTACAATTATCAACTTGAGGAATCATGTGCCGAGTGGCGGTGAACTACACCGTTTCAAAACATTACAAGCGTTTTGACATATTTCAATATTATGAAAATATGACTCCTTTAACCAAAACGATTTTTCAGTATCATTTTGGATCAAACCTACCACATTTCGATATGTAAGACTCGTTTTGGTTAATGTTGTCATATTTTAATTATGAAGGAAATTCCCTCGAAGAATATCACCATAAATTGCAAAAACAAACCAATGCTTATTTTCTGATATTCGTAATATTTCTTTGACAAATCTCTTCTCGGTGAAAATTGAGAATATGAAAATTCAGTATTTTCTCTCTCAAGCTAATAACTTTTAAAGTAAACGAGGGGAAAGTATATTTTCGGTTTATAAACGCAACACCTCCTTTGTAACAGACCCAACAATCGTTGAAGTACAATATCCCAGCAATCAGTAGAAATGTTTTCATGAAATAAATTGTTAAGATTGTTAAGATTTGTTAATCTTGTTAATCTTGTTTTGATTATCTGTAGCTGCAGTTTTATGGAAACGCCTCACAAAACCCCACCAAATACGCTGCGTGTTTAAGTGGCAGGGGTATGCGATTATTTTTCTGACCCCTTGAGCTAGGAGGCTGAAACTTATCACACCATACCCTTGGGTCAAGCTCTACAAGAAAATGTAAAACAATTCAAGATGGCCGCTTTGATGACATCACAGTGACTCATTTTCAAAAACGGTATTTTTTGGTCGATTTTTCAGTCAGATTTTCCGAATTTTTTATTTATGCAATTTCTCCTTAAAAACTGCTTGATAAATTAGTAAATATTAATGTGATGTGAAATAAAATACGTTTTGTCCACTGGAAAAGCAGAAATGGTGAAGAAATATGACCAAAAAAAATCACTTTTCTGGTACCCCACGAGGACGCCATCTTGAATTTACCCATGATCCTCTGCTCGGGTGTCATGCAAATAGGCTCAACATGGCCTCAATATGATAAACTATAAAGTCACGGAGTTTCAGCTCTCCATTTTTTGTCGTTCCGGAGATAGCGCAGAAAGTTTGATAAGGGGGCCATGTAGGATTAATTACGCGGAGGAATGATCTAAAATTTACAGACAATATTTTGCACTCATTCGCCGATTTTGATCTACCAGCACTTTAAGAGAATACCAACCAATCGAATAGCTAGCCTGTCCCATATTCCCGTACATTCGGTTTACAAGCGTCTAGTCCATCATTCATAATTCATCCGTCGTCCATTAAAGAATACCTGCGTCCATAGTCCAAAGACCTATTCCATATTCCATATAACAGTATAAGCACCAAATTCAAAAAGACGATCATAGTATACATACACATAAGCTAGTTTCCTGTATGAGAGAAGCGGTCAACCGTTTTCAATGATGCCGACAAGACATCATGATGTTCCAAAAATATAAAATCCGTATCGCTGATCGATATTCTTAATCTATAATAATCGTTGTGCAGTCCTCATCTAGAGAATGATGTATCTCAGTCATGAACATCCCCAGACAGGCTAAACCGATGGAATAGCTTTTTTTGCCAACAGGCGGCCATTTTGCCGCATTTTACCGAGAAATACGAATGATCACGAATGATGCTCGGATGTTTCCGTGTCTCAATCCCGTTTTTCTTGTAGATCGATATTCTTGGGACACTGCGAATGTGTACAACAAGAACTTTAGTACAGGCTTAGTCGGAATGAGCTACTTCAATCGAAGGGCTGTGCAGATCTGATAATCCAGTGACCATATCAGCTGGAAATAGATAAAATAGATAAACTAATGAAGTTTATCTTCAAATGACACCGACATTATTAATTCAAGCAGGCATAAAATATATGAATATTAAACACAAATGTCTTGTATATGAGAAGAGTTTTTTAGAGTTGTTTTCACAAACCTAACGAAAGTCTCACTAACTTGATATCACTTGATGACATCAGCTAAACACATAGATCAAGACCCTAAATCGCAGATTTTGTTCTCTAAACTTCAATATATATGCAACCCTTTGTAGTATCTTCATCTGGTAATCAGCATTTTACTCTAAATTTTGAGCATTTCTTCCCTTAAAGGGGATCTCCTTTAAACTCAAGCTAGTTATTTTTTTTTTGCAAGTGAGAAGAGGTCAACAGTGTTCAATGTTGCCCAGAGTTGATCATGATGTTCCTGTGATCAGATGCATATCGCTGGCAAGTATTATTTATTCTTTTTTTAACATACATTTTCCATGTCACGAGAAAGCGAGCTTATAAGGACAAAGAGCCCGCGTCGTTATATTCCCGTGAACATCGGTTTATCAATGAAATATTTCCCTAAGATGAATCGATTTTCACCCACTACGTAGGCGTAAACTGAGTTGATTCTGTACGTTTGACCACGACCTCGTGTGATCGAGATTTGAAGCTTTAGACAAGAACAGAAAATCTAAGTTGACATCAAGTGTTTGCAAACCCCGAACGAGCAAATGCAATAAATATCAGTCTTACGAGAGTGTTCTTATGGGATTGAGTTTTGAGTGAAAAATTCTCGTGAGACTGGAACTGTCACCACTTGCATTTTCATGCGAAAAGAACCGGATGTGCTTGTAACAATTGTGTCCTGACGTTTCTGATTGTCAGTATTGCACAGCCAAAAAAGGGGTGATGGCCCATCACCTTTTTATAGTGATGATGCCTGTTCATCACCTTTTAAAGGTGATGAAAGAGGGTGATGGCCAACGTCGTCACTCTTTCAGGGTGATGGCTCAGGTCGTCACCCTTTTAGGGTGATGATTATCACCATTTTGGGGCGATGACCTAAACATTTGCACTCATTGCTGATCACCCTTTTAGGGTGATAGCCATCGGCATATTAAAGCGATGATGGAAAAGGGTGATGGCTCTAACTCATCACCTTCTTGGGGTGATGCTGTCGTCACCATTTCGGGGGAGAAGTATCACCATTTTTTCTGGCTGTGTGGAGTGAGTGAATAAGTGAATATGATTTAACGTCGCCTTCAACAATATTTCTGTACTATCAATACGTTTAGCTCCTATTGCTGTTCACGCCGGAGACCATCAGGGATGGTATCCTATTCATTTTTGGGGCCCTCGGTGGCCGAGTGATCTAAGTCGCTTCGCTGGTGACCGCTAGCCTCATACTACTAAATCTGCACGAGTTCAAGGCCCGCTGGTGCGTGCGTGAAAGTGTGCCAGTTACTCGCAGACGGGTGGTGATTCTCTCCTTGTACTCTGGCTTCCAACGCAAGTGTCCCAGTTAGTCGCCTCTTACGACATGCTGTCTGAGGAGCCGAGGTTCTTAATTCTGTCCACGACCTGGGGTGTGCTTAGCGACACACTGGGTCAATCCCTTATTGGACTGTAAGTGAGATCGTCCGAATGGATCTCCATATTCTTTTCCTTCGTGAGACGTATTGAACTCCCGTAGATATTCTCAAGTTTACGTCCCACGCAAAAGTATTTCCACAACGTTTGTATCAATGCCAATAATCACAGCAGTAAAGCGACATTGAAGACGGCATGTTAAAACTTTATGAATCTTCCATAAAATATCACAGGTTTTCTCTTCTCTTATCTTCCAGTGGGTACCGACTGACAAATCTGTTAAGCAATGAGTCTTTTTGCAGGGTTTGTCTAATGCGTCTTCATCATCGTCCGTGTCTCGAGCAAATGAAGGAGTTAAGCGCTTGCCAATACAAGCATGTCACTTGCATCATATAGCTTTTATATCTCGGCAATTCGACTTTAGTACCACTTGTCTACATATATTACATGCTTTTGTTAGCCTTTATGTTGGTATAAGTTTTGACAGATGTAAGATGAACAGATAATCGATAACATGCAATTGTGATAAGAAAATGTACCGGCGTCTCTGAAGAAAAGTCATATGCCACCTTAAGCCGATAGATTGACTCACGAGAGATGTCACATTTTCGTTGTGTGGGATCATATCAAGACCTTGGATGACGTGATCATCCTTTAGCGGAATAAGATACATGGATTGAAGAGCGGAAACGATATTATAAGTCTACGTACATTGTCTGTACTCCGACATCTTTTTCCACCACCCTTGGAATGTCGAGTTTAATTGTGGCCTGTATATGGTGATATTCTGCTGATGGACGTTTCGTCCCCGAGATTTGCCCTCTGTATAAATCATTGTGATTGCAGTTTTGTTACTTGTAGACATGGCGGAAAATGAATGGATTGGTCGACGCCGGGTCTCACAGGTATTTCTTCCGAATACGAACTTATATAAATACTCCCTCAAGGCTTTCTTCTATCAGACGATGACACATTTCATCTTTTTTCTCCAACAGCTGACTTGATAGGGCTATTACATCATCGTTCTGAAATATTTGTATCTAACACCACTCAAGCCGGTTATACGGGCCGTGTGGTCACCTTCTTCAAGATGTTCGCATGAACAGCTACAATAAAAGCGGGGCTGGGATACAAATCATCACATGGATCACTTTTGGTTCTTGTGATGATTTTTTAATAAATATGCAGTCAATATTTTTGTCTGTGAGTTTTTGGTTCTTGTGATGATGTTTTTTATAAATATGCATTCAAAATTTTTGTCTGTAAACTCATATAACTTCCTGTCAGTACACCGGCATCGTTTTTCGCCACGCTTTCAATGTTGCGTTTTAGTGATACTAACGATCGATCTGATGGGCCCAATATGTCTTTTTTACCATCAGCCACCGTGCTCAGCGAAAGAGTACAGAATGAATGTAATTTCGATTATATATCGCAGTAATTGTATGTTAAGTTGAGGGATTAGTCTGATCGTGCGAATGTGTGTAGCTTACTGAGATGACCTGCGACTTATCTTGATACAAATCATCGCAGGGATCAACTTTGATTCCTGTGATGCTTTTAGAAATATGTGATCAGTATAATTGCCTATGCGGTCATGTGACTAATTGTCAGCGCTCCGGCATCTTTTTTTCACTACTCTACGTTGCGTTTAATTCTGTTACCCGACTGTCGCGGTGAAGTCAAACAAGCCACTAGATGGTAATGACGTCATGCCGGACTCCCAGAATACTATAAACTCCTATAAACTACGGTCGTGGTGGACCTACGTTTCGTAGCATTGGTTTATTATTAATGTTTTCTATATAAGTCGTATAAATAGTTGTAGGTGAATACGAAAGAGCGCGCTAAATGGTACCTTGCGCAATCTCTAGGTTATAAACTTCGTGGCATCGCCAGTATATTACCTAATACAGCTAAGACTCTATTCGTCTTAGGCTAGATAAAAGGCTGAATGCCAATAATTTCTCTTTTTCAATTCTTGAACTCCTCGTCTCTCACCTACCTATCATCGAACGAATTTCGAGCCTTCCGCTATCGTCTGCTCCAAGGAATTCAGCCACGTGCAGGAAACGCTTCTAAGTGCCCATTGAGGTGGCGAATAAAAAACGTATTCATGGAATCTATGTCATCTTCGGTCAAGGGCTTTCACTCGGAACTGAAAACAATGGACCCAAATTATGCCTAGTCGGGTACAGAGAAAGCCTAATCTGTTCTGCTCGGATAACCTGAAAAACAAAACACAGACAACTTAGCCTTTTATTTTACGCAAGATGAATAATTTTGACACTTGTATGGCTTAAATGAGCACAGATTTAGATGCTCGCTGTCCATGTAAATGTTCCCGATTACGTCAGATCCGACATCAGCATACAGTGCTCCACAAAGAACATCCGTGTCCGAATCAAAGCATTCTTAAAATAAAGATAAACGCAAGGTCAGGCCGCATTTACATGTAGGAAATATAATATCTAATGCAAGCCAGTTCATGGATAATACAGGCGTTTAATCTGTCATTCAAAATTCAGCGGTTGTCGATTAAAGAATTCCGCGTCCATGTTCTTATTACCTAATTTGTCAGACTAATTTTCATAATTAGGCAGAAAAAGAAATCATCCTAACAGGGCTTAGCCAATGCTTACCTGAATAATCTTTGAACATCAAATGTTTGGAGTTGGTAAACCGTTCGTGTGTTATGAAGCATGCGTCTCGGCCAGTGAAATATGTGGGTGGTACATCTATTCGAATTAATCTAGTGCTTCCGAACATGGGTGGAAAATATGTTCAAGAAGGATAAATATCGGGTCTATTTCTTCTTCAAGTCATGGAATCGATGCTCCCGAAATTATCGTCAACGAAGTGTGGAAGACGGTCTTTAACTCGGTCCAGACAAACGTTGAGATCCTACGTTTGCACACCTGTCTGTCAAAGTATTTTTTTCTATGCTGAATCAATGAACATAGTTGTCAATATAATTAAATAAGAGGACTTTTCAATTTGCCAACTATGTGACGTGTTTGCGAATTTTTTGCCCTTAATATGAAGTTATATGGGCTGAAATGCTTCAAATACGTACAAGCCAAACGCAAACGAACAGATGTAATGAATATCATCATGAAGAGTGTGGCTGTCTTGCGCAAAGAGCTCTATGGGGACCAGAATCTGCCGTTTTCGTTCACAAATGACCTGATGTGATGTTGACAACTGTAATTTCCAGACTGGTTTGTCTGCTTGCGTTGTGAGGTGCCGATCTAGTCTTTTCTCTAAAGTCATATGATTGCTCTTTAGTCGCCATAATTCCTATGAATTACTATCACCTCTTACATATCTTGCAATTTGTGATGTGTTCCTCAGAGTTTACAGGGTCAGATTCATCTAACATAACCCAAAATTGGTAACCATCCTGGGTCTTTATTTCACAAGCAGACATTCTTCGTGGAAGATGACGGGTCATTAAAGGTC
>JAVTVY010055883.1:0-31686 GCA_036873755.1 Hanleya hanleyi | reverse complement strand
GGTTTCCCCCTATGTTAGGGGTAAAGTCCGTGTTCCGCTTTTTATATTTTCGGGACAAATCCTCAATTTACATGCACCCACTCCCCCATCCTACCTCTGTCGGCAGGCTCCGATAAGCCCCACTAAACGTAGTAGATAGGAGTTTTTCCCTATTTTAGGGGTAAAGTCCGTGTTCTGCTTTTTATATTTTCGGAGACAAATCCTCAATTTACATGCACCCACTCCCCCACTCTCTCAGCAGGTCCCAATAAGCCAGGACCGATATTCGCCCTTTGGGGTAAGGTTGATAGGGGTTTTCCTCTATTGTACGGGTAAAGTCCGTGTTCCGCTTTTTATATTTTCGAGACAAATCCTAAATTTACATACACCCACTCCAGGCAGAACCCGATAATCCCGGGGACCGATATTAGCCCTTTGGGATAGGGTTGATAGGGGTTTTCCTCTATTGTAGGGGTAAAGTCCGTGTTCCGCTTTTTATATTTTCGAGGCAAATCCTCATTTTACCTACACCCACCCATGACTTGCAAAATCCTTCCGTAGGGGCCCCAAGTACCCGACTCAAATGAATGGACGGCATACAAGTCCGTACATGCACTCCTAATCACGTGACCGCCGCATGATGAAAAAAACCCAGATACAAGTCTGTACATGCATTCCATATGGTCCTGAAGGAGCACTTCGCTTTGACACCTCACTCAACCCAATCGGTCCATGCAGCGTTTTTGGAGTCTGGGAAACTACTTTCTGTCCGCGAAGGCAGACCGCATCACCGCCAGACCACATCACTGCGGAGGAATACATGCCCCATGCACTTGACCATCACGTGACCTCCACATGACCTCCACATGAGACGGCGTCCTTTTTGAGACGGCGCACTCTTTTGCCGGTTTTCGCCGGTACTATAATGCATTTGACCTCGACGCCAGATTCTTACGCCAGGTCAACTTACGTCTATATGCCCTCTGTATACTACTGTCGTGACCATTCTAACGTATCCGTTTACATATCGCTAGGTAAGTACTCGAACATACGGAGCTTCAACCTTTTCAGAAGCACCTGTCAGAAACTCGCAAGACGAAATGTCCTGGTGAAACCTATACAGAATGGGTGAGCATCCTGGACGTCTGATGGAGTAGACGCCTCAACATGAATGTAAGAATACCCAGAAACTAACCTGTAGTGCCCAACGTCGTACGGCTTAAATTTTTCTTCGAAACAATAAACCTGTCGAGTGACATGTACAGTCCACCACAGTACAGAAAAATTGATGACGTCTAGGGACTGAAAAGCAGCAATACGACTCCCTCGTCACCTAACATTCAGACCCGATAATACGGTGGATTCTCTGACGTAGTCTTAGTATCTCAGCCGTGCTTTATTGCAGCTGTTCATGTGGAGACTTTGGAGTATCCACACGACCACTAGCACAGGCTTAAGCGGAATTAGGTACGCTAGCTCGGGAGCTGTGATGATAGACCATCTCAAACAACTCATGTGATGTTAATAGATGAGCATCGAGGACGTCTGATGGAGTAGACGCCTCAACATGGGGTAACCTGGTAAATGTAAAAATACCCAGGAAACTAACCTTTGATTTCCGACGTCGTACGGCTTAAACATGTCCGAGGTGCTACACCATAACTTTGCAACTGATCTCCGTAGTTTTACACAAGCGAGCATTCAACTCATATCACCAGAAACTGCTGCATTCGGGCACACTTGGCCAAACCTAGGAAAAATCGCATTGCTCCATCTCGAACAGTATTAATACAAGAGTGCTTCTTAGTAAACCCTATGCTATATACCGCCAGCATATTCGATAACAGGCCAGACCAACATACCATACATCTTTGTGAAAGTATTATAATTGACATCACCCAAACGTTTACAGCTGGCGATCATTAGACCAAGTGCTCCACCAGCAGACTGAGCAACGTGCTTAACTGTCTTATCGAATCCATGAACTCATTAAGACATAAATCAAGATAGATGTATTGGTCTTCTGTCTGAATATTAGCACAATTACATGAAAATATATATTCAAGTTTACAAATATTGCGGCTTCTAAATTGAACAACCTTCGTTTTGGCTTTACTATAACATTCATCTGATTTTTATCACACCAGATACCCATTGCATTAAGAATCGATTGCAAGTCATTCTCATTTTCAGTCAGTAGAACAATGTCGTCTCCATATAGGAGAAGACCAATTGACTCATTATCTATTCTCACACCCAAGTTGAGCTATTTAATATGTTCTGCTAGGTCATTAATGAACAAGTTAAAAAGTTTCTTTTAGTAGAAAAATGTTCTATCGATTCTTCTTCATTGTTGTTTGAGGTATATAATGGTGATAGTGGTTGATTAGCATGGAGAGGTGTCATTTTAGTCCAGTTTTGCCTAGTCTTAATCTTGTGATGATGCGGTCGTCACGTTTACTATCCAGCTGCAATCCACAACCCCGTCTTTCCCCATAATCTAGAATACTATGTAGTCATCGGCCACGGTTTTCTTCGTTCCACTCTTTTCCCATTTACTATCTATTTTGCTTTTAATGATAGAATTCAGTTCCTTAGTTCCTAATCCTATGTGTACGACAGGTGCAGTTTTGGTGGGGCTGTCCTTGGCTGTTCTATCGGCGGCTTCATTTCCTCTGACATTTACGTGCGCGGGAATCCAAGCTTGGATAGCGTCAATGTTATTGTCTCGTATTTGAGTACATAAACTTTTCTATTTTGTGTGAGGTCAGGTCTGCTGTCAGCTTTGGAAATCTCTGTTGATATCAGACCGTTTTGTAAGACCCATTCGATGACCATGATTATAGCGATTAATTTAAAACTGTAAAAACTATAGCGAGGAAACATTCATACGTATACCAAGAACAAAAAAAATGTGACAAAACGTTGGGGGTTAATGAATGAGACATGCCAAGTAACGATTTGTGCAAACAGTGAGCGGACCAGAAGGTAGTCATTGATCTGCTAATCCCACATGCAGGGTTCAGACAATTGTGGTTACAGCATATAATTGAGTGAAGGATAATTAGTAACTAGGAAAAGCTAGATGGTAATTGGTAATTTAGAAAAGCTGGATGAAAAATCTGCCCTATCTAACCACAACAAGTATTATCCAGGACATTATTTTAAATGAGATGAAATTCATAAGCTCTCCATTCACCAAACCAAGAAAAAGAAAAGAAAACTCATGGAAGCCATCCATGCGAAACGACACAGACCAGCCATCAACCGGGACATTTGTTTCTTTGTTGTGAGTCTCTGTGACAGCCACATCTTCCTAGATGATGATTAGCACCATGACCGCTATTTTGTACACTTACACATTTATCTTATTATGATGTCTCTATTGGTGAATTATAACTTCGCTCAATTTTAACATCGTACATTCTTGCTATATTATTTAAGTTTCATCCTTCATTGCCAATGTTCCTTTATTACTGCCGGTGTCTGAACTCTGATTTCCACTCGGAATATTTTCCTTAACACTTGAGCTTGGGGGCTGAAATTAAACTTACCACACTGTATCATTGGGCCAAGCATTTCACTCGACAAATATATGTAGGTTTATTGTTTTGGGGGGAAATTTTAGCCGTACGACGTCGAGCATTACATGTTAATGTTTCTGGATAGTCTTGCATTTACTAGGTTTACTCCATGTTGAGGCGTTTACCCCAACAGACGTCTACGATGCTAATCCATTAACACCAAATATTGTCCGTGTTTATGACAAACTGCTGAACGACCCATATAAATCAGAGACCATGGTATGAGTGACCACGACAACAGGCGTGGTGTCTAGAATCTGTTTTGTTTCAATTCTAATATTATACCTTCGTTCTTTTAATAAAGTTTTGATACAGCAAACTGAACCCTGCACTTTCTCAGGAAACATGACTCATTTTATGCTAGTTTGCCATTTACGCCTAGCGTCAGACGAGTACATCGTCAATAACAGATATCAAAGCCGTCTTTTTATGACAAATATTCGGTAAACCTGTCAATGGTTAGCCGTGATCATTTACAGTGTTTCCCAGGCAAGACCATTGTTAAAACATCAATTCTTTCTCCTGCAGTCCAAGAGAGACAAGGCGTATCATTCGTTCTGGTTCGCAATTTTTGATGTGCCTCCGCTACCCATCAGTCTTTGTCATTTTTAGAGAAACAAACATTTCAAAATAATTTTTGGCAAAAAGATTCCGTTCACGAAATCAGCAATCCGAAGACCCGTTTACGAATGGAGATAATATACTAACATTTCATACCGAAAGGTGAACGAGCGTATATATATATAGGAACGAACAGATGAATCCCAAACCCAGCTGAGTATACTTAGTTCTATCTTCTTTCTTTACAAATTGATATTGCCACAGTAACAGGCTTTATCTCTGTATCAATTGTCTTTTATATTATTTTGTTATTATTATGTCATTTGCTATACTCTATATGTGACAGAGTCGAGCAATAAAAAAAATTGAATTGAATTGAATTGAAATATATTTTATGAAGAGTTTACGCATATCGTTACTCCATATTTTTGCAACCACCGTTCACTGGTGTTATAATAGGAACAATGCTCCCAGATGCCGGGGAAACCTACAGCATTACAAATAATATATTAAATATCCCTAATGGATTTAGGTTGATAATACCTCTATGCCGTATGTACATAGATCTTTAGAGTGTAGTAAGGAAAATATCACACTGATGGATGTACATCGAGTCTATTTGTCATTATTCCCGTCCACATGACATTGACAGAGAAATATGGAGAACGCGTTATTCCGTCTTCATCCAGCTATTTGCTCAACACTCCTGCTTCGATCTAATGCACGTTTTTGATTGTCTTTGTAATTCAGGAAACAAATGAAATGTTCAACGTCCCCTGTTTTATAATATGCTTACCGGTTCTGCGTAACAATAGAATCAAGCATAGTCAAATATAACATGTAATATGGCTATTAGGCAAGCTCATTGGATGATTTCTCCTTGCCATGTATACATACAGAGTTCCGGTAATCGTTTACCGTATTCCCAGTCAGTTTCGTCTTACATCCTGTGTATTATTATGATGTATATCTTGTACACTTCCACTGGGAGGCACCTTAGGTTGAGGAACAGGGCACTCTGATCTGATGATCATTTACCCCGGGGACATTTTGACTAAATAGGACGTATGAGCCAGATATTCCACATAATCCGCCGCATTGATTATTAACAACTTTCAGAATAAGGAATGGATGAACATGGACTAGTTAACACCAGCACACCTCCTGTGATAGGCAGTACCAGTGAATCACCTAACTACAATCTTTCCATGCAGGACTTCCCGTCGATTTTCCCCATGCTTGTGGTTACACAGGTGATGATTTGTACCTTCAACCTTGTTGTTATTGTAACCATCGTCTCCAGCCGCCGATTGAGAAAGATTCAAAACGTCTTTATAGTTAATCTTGCAATGGCTGACTTTCTCTACGGGAGTGTGGCGAAACCATTCCAGATTTACGTGATGAGCGAAGGGTTTTTGGTACTTGCGAATTCATCAATATGTAAACTGATATTCATCTCCAACAACTTTATCCATACCGCGTCAGCTTTATCCCTCCTAGGAGCATCTATCGAACGTTTCATCAGCCTAGTCCAACCTCTGAGATATCATTTCTTTGTCACAGGACACAGTGCTGCCGCTGCCATTACGGGAATATGGTCCATCGTCCTCTTTGTAAGTGTGATCCCGTTAGCCTTCCCATCTTCTGACCCGGAGAATTTCTACACATGCAACGGTGAACAAAATATTTATATACTATTCTTCGCCCTTGATGTCACATTCTTGATTTCTTCTATAATCATCATTGCCATTCACTGTGTTGTTTGCACTATCACTCGCCGACATTCTCGCCACATCCAACAAAATCGAGTAAGTATTGCTTGGGGAGAGAACAGAACAGGACTCCTGGCCATTTCCAAAGCCTCCAAGGTTCTTCTGGTCATAACTATTTGTCAGTTATTTACATGGTTCTCAGGACTGATTGCCCAGCTGGCAATCCTGGGCAAACTGGAGATTTCCACCGAATTATTTGTCTATTTCGCTTGGGTTGTACCATGTATTGTACCAATATTAAATCCAACAATTTTTGCACTGAAAACTCAAGAAATTCGTGAGATTATCCTCGGAAGATTGCGGAATTATGCGCGCATTATGTGTAGTAAATCTAACACAATGGTTATGCCTGGAGGCTAGAATATTGTCTTGCTTTTCCAACCTGAAATGTAACAATCCATATGAACATCAATTGTACAAGTAGGCTTACTCTCAAAGACAAAGATAAAAGGAACATTGAACATCTTACACACGAACTGTGTTTTTGTTTTTGTTTTTATGTTCTTTAAAGTAGAGCTGGCGACATGAAAAACAACAAATAGATTTTGAGTTGGCAGCAATCCCAGTAAACTCAGATATAATATCACGGAATATTATATCTGAATTCAGTACTATATAAATCCCATGCGAATTTGAAACTATATTTGTTAGCCAATCAGGTGGCTAGCTTGTTGAAATCACGCCCACATTAATTACACACGGTAGCATGTGGACTAATATATAAATATTATCGGGAAACAGTATCCAAATATGGGACCATTTTCAAACAGGTTTGCATGGTAAACGGTGAAGATCAAAGAGTTTATTACCGTCGAAAAGTCTAGCTTTGCTAGGGGGTAGAAAATATCAAAAGATTGTGCCACGCGAAGATGTTAATCTCCGTGAAGTAAACGTCAATCATTGTCAGAGAGAAAAGTCCAAAATTGTCGTGATTGGCTTATTATGTGATCTCGCAGAATATCGGGGAACATTTCGCACGAAGTTTTCATAGCGTTACGTCTAGATGGTATTCCCCTGATTTACCATCTTGGTTTACCTAGATTGAGTTGGCAGAAGCCTCTGTGTGAGAAATTGGTACCCGAAATAAACCTTGAGTGATAAACAAGAGAATAATTAGAAGGTCAGATTATTCTTAATCACATCCAAGAGAACATATATGTACATAGACTAAACAGTATTGACTCTATATATGCATGAATGAAACTACAGATTTGTATATAACTGAATGGGGCTGAGCGCCACAAGCTTTCGTATGTCTCTACCAACAAGAAACATGAAAGAGGCAGCTCTATGAGAAAGCTCACATGCATGCATGGCCCACAGCAAACGCTATGTCTAAAAACCAACACGACTATAGTTTAGTTATACCCGAAGCTGTGAATACTTGAACTTCGAACGAATTGAACAAGACATACATTGAAAATGTTATGTTCGGATTCTGCGATAGACACATGTACATTATGAAGACATCACTTCCAGACTGGGGTATTTGTCACCAACTGCATTAAGTCCTCTGATATAAGAAACTCTGGAAAAAGCACGGAAGAATGTTATCCGTGTACACAGGTGAATACGCATACAACTAAACGTATGAACGAAAGATAAATGGTTACCTATATACACCTGTCCACAAATTAAGCACCGTCGGTTCCAAAATGAAATAATTAGAAAACGTGAGTAGTTACTGGTGTACCCAAGCACTTGTAGGGCACTTTATGTCACAGAGTGACAGCTAGGAAACCTACTATACAGACAAGACAGGGACTAATCCAAGCACTCTATGATGAATGGGACTGTCTTTCAATGATAAAGATCAGGTGGTTGATTACCAGTATGAGAAAACGCGTCGAGAACGTCGTCCGCGTAAGGACGATGGATTTGGTGGAACTGATATACTTAATTCGTCCATGAATGACCCCATTATCAGCAATTGTCTTGGCATGCTTATAAAGCTCTGAATAATGACAGTATTGTTTTTTTGGTCTGTTCTTGAGTCCCAGTGTATGTTGGTTTAATAGATGTCCAAGAACGCACTGTCTAATCGCGTTATTCGCAACTGTACATGCTATCAGCAATACAACTATTGATACAACAGAGTGGTGCTTAACTTTCGCAGCTGTACATGTATATACATGTTGTTTGGCGTTGGAAAATTAGAAGAGCAGAAGTGAAATGCGCCAATGAACTTCGACGCAATGATGAAGGTTCAAATGTGTAGTATCAATGAATGCATGAAACGTATGCAGGTAATTCTGATCACCGTTTAGCGATGAAGCATCACTCTAAACGAACTGGAAGCCCGTGCCCTCGGTTCAACAGATAAGTCTTTGTGCAATGTAACGTCACCCGTCATTAATCGAGCGATCGCCATGAACTCAACGTTAAGCAAATGTCACATCGGCTATGTGTAATCCAAGAAGAGCAAATGCACCAGCTGAAAAAACTCGGTCGTCTTTCAGCATTTAACGACATGGAATAGCAGGTGAACGGCTACAAGGTAGCGGTCATGTGACCGTTCTCAACTTCTCGGGGAGATTCAGAGGAATTTGTCTCTAGGATAACATACACTGTTTACAATCGAAATCTGAGTTACACTGTGTCACACAAGGATATATCGAAACTGAAACAAAAGTACAGTTAATGGGGGAGTTCCGAATTATCTTTTACATCTAGACTGCTAGCGTTCGTTCTGTTATGTGTTGAAAGCAATTGTTGGTCTTATATTCTTGGAAAATCTGTCGTCGACAAATGTATGCAAGAATTTCTCCAAGCGATGAGAAAATGGCTTCTGTTTGAGTGCACCAACGCGGGCAGTTGCGAATCATTTTGGTGAGATGCGAATCACGCCATCTATAGGCCGTTGCAGGTACTGAGATTGGAATTTTTATCAGTCTAGGGGTCATCTTCTTAATCAGCCATAGGCCGGTGAGGCCCTCGAGAAGATTTCAATGTTGCATTCGTCCCAGCATGTGAGCGATTTATTAACTGATGCAATCCAGACACATATGACGCACAGATCGAGCGTTGTCGAAAATACTTTGAACATGAATCCAGCATGACGGAATCACGGTTTGGAAGGTACTTTAAAAGTTTGAAGCGCTCTTTACTGAGAATGCATTCTTTATAAACAGACTTTCCATGTCTTATCGCTTATATTAGTTACTGCTGTTAATTTTTATATAAAGTATAATATCCTCTGAAATATTGCAGATTTTCTCGTTATATAATCTTTGGAAATGACTGTGATGGAATCACAGTGAAAGTCCTCCATTTTGACTAATTGATTATACAAATTTTTGGCTGCTCTGTTTCGATCTGATTATTCGGATATGCCATCTCTTACTAACAAACGGTACATAAGGATGATGAAACTTTTTTCCTCGTGAGAAAAGAGTGATTGGGTCATCACAGGGGTTAAATCAAGCCCGTGACGGAATCACGAAAAAATCGTGACGGAATTACGAGTGTGAATTTTAATCTTCTCGGTACAGTAGCTTTATTAATTACACATTTTCTCCGAAAAAAATATTTCTATAGGATGAATTTATCCCTTGTGATTATAAAATTGAGACTCTGGATTCTTACTTTGTCCAATGTATACAGTTCTTGTCAAATGCATATATTTTCTGCAGATGGTTTCAAATAGCTTTCAGTAAAAATTGCAATTTTTCCTCCTTGACAATTCGAATTTTCCGAGTTGATCAGATTTATAAATTATGGGGAAAATAATTCAAGCCTAAGCTCATCTTCTCTGTTGGCGTCTTTCCGGAGATTATAGGAAACAAATGGAAAAACTAATATATGCTAATCTGGGCTACAAAAATTGTGAGGTGAATTTAGGCCTATTTGCGAAAAAGGGTGTTTTTTGGTGACAGGCGCTTTTATGTGGAAATCATGTGAAGTTGATTATTATTGGAGATTGAAGTCTTATTTAAAAATCTTACAATGCGACGGAGTGACCAATCGGCCTTAAAGGCGGTTTGCTGCTGTTGTCGTAGTTCTGAAACCGTTCCTTTTTCACAGATTTCAAGTTATAAACGGCGCGTATTTCGTTGATTCGGAATTGACCTCTCTGTAGCGGCAGTATGTTACAGTGCTGGTCAGTTAACCTTTATCGCAAATCATTAGATATTTTGTTTCACCATTAATATGATTGTATCACTGAAATAAATACTGGGCACCGTATTTCGCGTAGAGTCAACACTGGAAAAATCGCACGTGTTTTTCGACCTGGTGTAAATCTGTCATTGCACAGTACCGGAAGTATACGTTGCCAAATTGACCAGTGAATAAACAATGCTGGTCAGTGGTTTGACATTCATTTAAGTCCACAGAAACAGACGTTCAAATAAACCGAAAAAAACTTTATGCAGATGGTTTAGTAGTATAGTCACCGCAAATTCATTATTATTGTGCCGGGGGGGATAACTCTTGGGGAGATGACGGGGTGTTCCGCCAGGGGGCGCCACCAGCTCAAGAGACCAAAAACTACCTCCAGCACAGAAGAGTTCCAATCTAGTGGGAGGTAACTCCGAGTCGCTATAGTTCCGGCAAAGGCCCCCTGGGCGTGTATTCTTCCGCGGTGATGCGGTCTGGCGGTGATGCGGTCGCGGGAAAAAGCTTCCGCGGAGAAAAAGTAGTCCCCATACTTCAAATACGCTGCATAGTCCGATTGGGTCGAGTGAGGTATCAGAGTGAAGCATTCGTGAAGGGGCATCCAGTCATGGGTGGGTGCATGTAAAATTAGGATTTTTTCCCGAAACTATTAAAAGCGGAACACGGACTTTACCCCTAAATTAGGGGAAAACACCTATCAACCAGCCCCAAGAGGGCTAATATCGGTCCAAGGGCTTATTGGGACCTGCCTATCAAGTCAATGGGGTGGGTGCATGTAAAATTAGGATTTTTTCCCGAAAATATAAAAAGCGCAATACGGACTTTACCCCTTAGGTGAAAACACCTATCAACCCTAGCCAAAAGGGCTAATATCGGTCCCCGGGCTTATCGAGGCCTGCCTATCAAGTCAATCGGGTGGGTGCATGTAAAATTAGGATTTTTTCCCGAAACTATAAAAAGCGGAATACGGACTTTACCCCTAAAATAGGGGAAAACACCTATCAACTCTAGCCAAAAGGGCTAATATCGATCCCCGGGCTTATCGGGGCCTGCCTATCAAGTCAATGGGGTGGGTGCATGTAAAATTAGGATTTTTTCCCGAAACTATAAAAAGCGGAACACGGACTTTACCCCTAAAATAGGGGAAAACCCCTATCAACCCTAGCCAAAAGGGCTAATATCGGACCCCGGGCTTATCGGGGCCTGCCTATCAAGTCAATGGGGTGGGTGCATGTAAAATTAGGATTTTTTCCCGAAACTATAAAAAGCGGAACACGGACTTTACCCCTACAATAGGGGTCTGTATTATACAATATAAGGAAAAATGCCTGTATGGGGTATGGGGATGGTCAATTTTTTTCGTGGGCTTTACTATGGCTTGTGGGGTCTCGTTTTTCTCGTTTCGCCAAGAAAATGACAATGGGAAGGGTCCCGGAGCGAATCGGTGAAATTTTTGGGAAAAGTCACCGAGGTCTGTATATAGGCTCATACTGGCTATATGGGGGGGAGGGGTGGTCAAATTTTTTGTGGGTGTTACTATGGCTTGTGGGGTCTCGTTTTTCTCGTCTCACCAAGAAAAACACGATGGGAGGGGTCCCGGAGCGAATCGGTGAAATTTTTGGAAAAATCACCGAGGTCTCCATATAGGCCCATAGGCTGGCCATGGGGGGTATAGGTCATCGTCCGTCGTTACGACTTAACAGACCGGAGACAGTACAACAACAACAACAAGGATGAGACATGAGAGAACAACAACAACAAGGAGTTTTTTCATATAGTTTATTCTCCCCAATGTTACATCATACCCACGCTGGGGGAGCCGCGTTGGGTATATTTACAATTCAAGAAGACTCTTGTCCAATCAGAGGCCACCATTTGCATCTGTCATATTCGTTCCTGTCCGTTAGATGTATTCTTGTCCAAGTAGAAGTCTCCATTTCAGAAAGTTCCATCTTCGGCCATGTTCGCTTTGAACCGTTTATTCTAATCATCGTCGGGCAGCCCAGGATACCGTTGAGGCAACATATCCTCAGATAGTTGTTTCTGCATTTTGAGTATCTATCAGTGCATGGGTGAATACATTCACCCGATGGGAATATTCCGTAGTTTGGTCACGAAGAACGTAACATTGATCACACTTTCCACTGTCCACTTGGTGTTGGGGCGTTGTTGTTGGGCCCATTCCAAGGGATCCACGGTGTCCAGTTTCTCCAGCATCGTCTCTAGCGACGCCCGGTTAATGATGGTAAACGGTTGGTCAAATACCCGGATGTTACTGCTAGGGTAAAAGTATCGGACTTGATCTGTCTCCTTATGCTGCAGTACATAACCAAACGCCAGATTTAATTTGAAGGACGTAGCTTGGTCATTGAAGATGGCTTCCACGTAGTTGCGTAGACGGGTGAGGTCAGTCAGTCGGAAATTGTAGATATCTTGAATAGAGCGATGACGGTGGAAACAGTGCCGTATTATGGACCAATGGCGACGATAGATGTCACTCACTGGATGGGCGTCCTGTAAGAGATCGCTGGGAACATCCACCGCATCTTCCAGAAAATGTTCGTTGTTGTCAGGCGTATGACTGGGAACAGTAATGCTAGGGACCGGCTGGATATCTAGGCTCTTCTGAACTGTGGGTATAGGCGGGCTCTCTGTGATCGCATCACCAGTGGCATTCGTCTCCCCGGGCTCATCTTCACTAGGTCTGACCCTCATGGGTGCCTCTTTAGTGGAAAGTTGTCGCTCATACCGTGGTGATGGACTATGAATCAAACGTTGGTGCTGTCTTAACTGACTGGGTCGTTTGAAGAGTTGACCACACCCGTTACATTGTTCTGTCGCGCCCTCGTGGAATGAGCGTTCGTGGCGCAGTAAATGATCCTCCCGATTGAATGACCGTGCGCAGGTTGTACAAGTATACCGAGCATCGTTGTGGGTGGAGGCCTCGTGGCGTCGTAAATTATCTAGACGAGTAAACAGATTCTGGCAAGTTGTGCAAATGAACATCTTGGTGGTTGACAGAGTGTCTGAGGAAACGGCCAGGCCGCTTCCCTTTTATAGCACGCTAGCTGGTGATCTATTTTTAGCACACTCAGTTCAACTATCCCCAAGTCGAGGGCCGAGCCGTGACATCTTCGGTAACCTCCGTGTCTCTTCGGGCATCTCCGTAACTACCCGGCTGTTCCCGTGTAAACCCGGATGGATGTTCGTGTCTCTTCGGTGACCTCCGTGACATCTTCGGTCACCTCCGTGTCTCTTTGGTCACCTCCATCACTACCCGGCTGTTCCCGTGTAAACCCGGATGGATCTCCGTGTCTCTTCGGTGACCTCCGTGACATCTTCGGTCACCTCCGTGTCTCTTCGGTCACCTCCGTAACGTCAACGATCAACATGCAGACATATAGAGTATGTACGGCATGTTATGGTATTCATCAGTGCATGAGTGACGCATTCAGCCGATGGGGGTGGTCGGTCAGCTTGGTAACGAAAAACGTGGCATTGGTCACCCTCTCTACGACCCATTGTGTGCTGGGGTGTTGTTGTTGGGCCCATTCCAAGGGATCCACGGTGTCCAGTTTCTCCAGCATCGCCTCTAGCGACGCCCGGTTAATGATGGTAAACGGTTGGTCAAATACCCGGATGTTACTGCTCGGGTAAAAATATCGGGCTTGGTCTGTGTCCTTATGCTGCAGCACATAGCCAAACGGCAGATTCAACTTGAAGGCCGTAGTTTGATCGTTGAAGATGGCTTCCACGTAGCTGCGTAGACGGGCGAGGTCGATCAGTCGGAAATTGTAGATATCTTGAATAGAGCGATGATGGCAGAAACAGTGCCGGATCATGGGCCAATGGCGCCGATAGATGTCACTCACTGGATGGTCTTCGTGTAACAGATCGCTGGGAACATTTATGGGTTCGTCCACGAAGTGTACTTTGCCCTCCACGTCGTACAAAATCTGGCCCAGGGTCTTGTCGTCGGAATTTGACTGTTGAATTAGGGCGACATCATCATCGGCCCTCGTGCGATGAGTGGGAGTTCCCCCTGTTTCGATATTGATGCCTACGGGCTCTTCTACCTGCAAACGTGGCTGCGGAACAGGGTGTCGTGTGCGTTGGTGTCGCAGCAACTGACTGGTCAGTTTGAAAAGCCGACCACATTCTTCGCATGGACGCTTGTGTACTTCATGGCGTGCACGTGCGTGGCGCTGTAAATGATCCGGGCGCTGAAACGACAGTGTACATATCGTACAGCTATACCGGGCGGTTCCTTCGTGCTTGGTAGCCTCATGGCGGCGCAAGTCGTGCAGACGAGTGAATGATTTCCAGCACGTAGTACAAGTGAACATCTTGGTGGTTGACAGAGTGTCTGATGAAACGGCCAGGCCGCTTCCCTTTTATAGCACGCTAGCTGGTATCATATTCGGGCACCTCCGTGTCTCTTCGGTGATCTCCGTGACATCTTCGGTGACCTCCGTGTCTCTTCGGGCACCTCCGTGACATCTTCGGTGACCTCCGTGACATCTTCGGGCACCTCCGTGTCTCTTCGGCCACCTCCGTGTCTTTTCGGGAAGTGACCGAGGAAACTTGGAAGTGAACGACATTATGGGAAAAATCCCACAGACAGGTCAGTACATGTGCTATCATGTTCACACTCCGTCACCGAAAAGACACGGACTGAAGATGGCGGACCTCGCCCGGTGGTGGTGGTGGTGGGAGCTCCCGTGTGGCAGAGCTCTTGGAGCTCAAAGCGTGTGGAGCTCAGAGCACGGAAGTGACATTTGCATATGACCTCTGTGAGGTCACTTCCTCTTCCGTTCACGTGACCGAAACTGACCTTTGACCCCGGCGCGCAATTTTTATCCGGTATTGTTAGCGCGCGCCGGGGTCAAAGGTCAGTTCCGGTCACGTGAACGGAAGCGGAAGTGACCCCACAGAGGTCATGTGCAAATGTCACTTCCGAGCTCTGAGCTCCACACGCTTTGAGCTCCAACCATGCCCGAAGATGTCACGGAGGTCACCGAAGATGTCACGGAGGTGCCCGAAGAGACACGGAGGTCACCGAAGATGTCACGGAGATCACCGAAGAGACACGGAAGTGCCCGAACATGATACCAGCTAGCGTGCTATAAAAGGGAAGCGGCCTGGCCGTTTCATCAGACACTCTGTTATCCACCAAGATGTTCACTTGTTCTACGTGCTCGAAATCATTCACTCGTCTGCACGACTGGCGTCGCCATGAGGCTACCAAGCACGAAGGAACCGCCCGGTATAGCTGTACGATATGTACACTGTCGTTTCAGCGCCCGGATCATTTACAGCGCCACACACGTGCACACCGTGAAGTACACAAGCGTCCATGCGAAGAATGTGGTCGGCTTTTCAAACTGACCAGTCAGTTGCTGCGACACCAACGCACACAACACCCTGCTCCGCAGCCACGTTTGCAGGTAGAAGAGCCCGTAGGCATCAATATCGAAACAGGGGGAACTCCCACCCATCGCACGAGGGCCGATGATGATGTCGCCCTAATTCAACAGTCAAATTCCGGTACTCTTGACAAGACCTTGGGCCAGATTTTGTACGACGTGGGAGGGCAAAGTACACTTCGTGGACGAACCCATAAATGTTCCCAGCGATCTGTTACACGAAGACCATCCAGTGAAGTGACATCTATCGGCTGCCCGGCCCATGATCCGGCGTTTCTGCCATCATCGCCCTATTCAAGATATCTACACTTCCGGATCGACCGACCTCGTCGCTACGCAGCTACGTGGAAGCCATCTTCAACGATCAAACTACGGCCTTCAGTTGAATCTGCGTTTAAGCTATGTGCTGCAGCATAAGCACATGCCACCAAGCTCCGATATTTTCACCGAGCAGTTAACATCCGGGTGATCCCTTTGACCAACCGTTTACCATCATTAAACGGGCGTCGCTAGATGCCACGATGCTGGAGAAACTGGACACCGTGGATCCCTTGAATGGCTTCCACAACAACACCCCAAGCACACAATGGGTCGTAGACGGGTGATCAATGCCACGTTTTTCGTTACAAGCTGACCGACCACCCTATCGGCTGAATGCGTCACTCATGCACTGAATCCTACCATAACATGCCGTACATACTCTATAGTATGTCAGATGTTGATTGTTACGGAGGTGATCGAAGAGACACGGAGGTGACCGAAGATGTCACGCGTCACCGAAGAGACACGGAGATCCATCCGGGTTTACATGGGGAACAGCCTGGTAGTTACGGAGGTGACCGAACAGATACGGAGGTGACCGAAGATGTCACGGAGGCTCACTCCTCCGAAGAGACACGGAGATCCATCCAGCTTTACAATGGAACAGCCGGGTAGTTACCTTGGTGCCCGAAGAGACACGGAGGTTACCGAAGATGCCACGGCTCGGCCCTCGACTTGGGGATAGCCGAACTGAGTGTGCCAAAAATAGATCACCAGCTAGCGTGCTATAAAAGGGAAGCGGCCTGGCTGTTTCATCAGATGACTCGTCAACCACCAAGATGTTCACTTGCAATGTAACTTGCCAGAAGCTGTTTACTCGTCTGGATAATTTACGACGCCACGAGGCCTCCACCGCACAACGATGCTCGTATACTTGGTACAACCTGCGCACGGTCATTCAACGGGAGGATCATTTACTGCGCCACGAACGCTCATTCCACGAGGGCGCGACAGAACAATGTAACGGGTGTGGTCAACTCTTCAAACGACCCAGTCAGTTAAGACAGCACCAACGTTTGATTCATAGTCCATCACCACGGTATGAGCGACAACTTTCCACTAAAGAGGCACCCATGAGGGTCAGACCTAGTGAAGATGAGCCCGGGGAGACGAATGCCACTGGTGATGCGATCACAGAGAGCCCGCCTATACCCACAGTTCAGAAGAGCCTAGATATCCAGCCGGTCCCTAGCATTACTGTTCCCAGTCATACGCCTGACAACAGCGAACATTTTCTGGAAGATGCGGTGGATGTTCCCAGCGATCTCTTACAGGACGCCCATCCAGTGAGTGACATCTATCGTCGCCATTGGTCCATGATACGGCACTGTTTCCACCGTCATCGCCCTATTCAAGATATCTACAATTTCCGACGGACTGACCTCACCCGTCTACGCAACTACGTGGAAGCCATCTTCAATGACCAAGCTACGTCCTTCAAATTAAATCTGGCGTTTGGTTATGTACTGCAGCATAAGGAGACAGATCAAGTCCGATACTTTTACCCGAGCAGTAACATCCGGGTATTTGACCAACCGTTTACCATCATTAACCGGGCGTTGCTAGAGACGATGCTGGAGAAACTGGACACCGTTAGATAGATACTCAGAATGCAGAAACAACTATCTGAGGATATGTTGCCTCAACGGTATCCTGGGCTGCCCGACGATGATTAGAATAAACGGTTCAAAGCGAACATGGCCGAAGATGGAGCTTTCTGAAATGGAGACTTCTGATTGGACAAGAATACATCTAACGGACAGGAACGAATATGACAGATGCAAATGGTGGCCTCTGATTGGACAAGATTCTTCTTGAATTGTAAATATACCCAACGCGGCTCCCCCAGCGTGGGTATGATGTAACATTGGGAAGAATAAACTATATGAAAAAACTTCTTGTTGTTGTTGTTCTCTCATGTCTCATCCTTGTTGTTGTTGTTGTACTGTCTCCGGTCTGTTAAGGCGTAACGACGGACGTCACTGCATTTCGAAGAATGAGTGACAATTCCATGGAATATCTAGAAAATCAGAGCTTCTGAACTATTTCACCAGGGCGTTGAAGCATTGAGCTTGGTTTTGGCGGGCGTTGCTACAAGATGACACCTCACACGACGCATTTGGACCAAGGATGGTCCATCTCTACACCAAATACCTTCATTCACTGCCCCAAATACCCGCTTTCGCTACTACTCGTACTGATGACGTCACAGATGCTGCGGACATGCCTCAAATCGGGGTGTACACCCCGAGAGCTACAACATGACACCTCCCACGACGCATTCGGACCAAGGATGGTCCCGCTCTACCCCAAATATTATCCTTCACTGCCCTAAAATGTCCACTTTCGCTACAACTCGTACTGATGACGTCACCGATAACGTCACAGGTGACGTAGGTAGCCCCAAAATCGGGGTCTACACCCCGAGAGCTACAAAATGACACCTCCCAGGACGCATTCGGACCAAGAATGGTCCATCTCGACACCAAATACCTTCCTGTACTGCCCCAAAATAGCCACTTTACTTACTACAGCCAACTGCTCATGCGCAGATTGACGCGACTTGCATTTAAAAACACGCCATTATGACTCTACCCCACACAAGCTTCACTTTGACACCTTCCACGACCCATTCGGACCCATAGCGGTCCATCTCTACCCCAAACACACACCCACATGCCACCCAAAAGGCCTGCTTTCTATACTACGGCCAGAGTGCGCATGCGCAAAATATTGAAAACGGACGAACTATTAGTGCAGTCGGATGCTCCTCCACGAGAGCTTCAAAATAAGACCTCATACGACATCATAGGATCATTAGGGGCTCACCTAGACTCCAAAACGTCCACCCCGTATGGGCCTATACCCCCATAGCCATGCAGTATAGGCCTATGGGCCTACCCAGGCCTCGGTGAACTTTTTCCAAAAAATTCACCGTTTCGCTCCGGGACCCTTCCTATCGTGTTCTAAATGACGAGACGTGAAAAACAAATCCAAACAGCCCATATCACAATGAACGTATGTGAATTTCCCAGGTTGAACCTATACCCCCATATAGCCAGTATGGGACTATATGGGCTATATGGTACTTTTCCAAAAATGTCACCGTTGCGCTCCGAGACCCTTCCCATCGTGTTCTAAATGACGAGACGTGAAAAACAAATACAAACAACCCATTTCACAATGAACGTGTGTGAATTTCCAAGGTTGAACCTATACCCCTATATAGCCAGCCTATAGGCCTATATAGGCCTACAGACCTCGGTGACTTTTCCCAAAAATTTCAGCGATTCGCTCCGGGACCCCTCCCATTGTGTTCTAAATGACGAGACGTGAAAAACGAGACCCCACAACCCATATCACAATGAACGTGTGTGAAATTCCCAGGTTGAACCTATACCCCCCATGGCCAGCCTATGGGCCTATATGCAGACCTCGGTGACTTTTTCCAAAAATTTCACCGATTCGCTCCGGGATCCCTCCCATCGTGTTTTTCTTGGTGAGACGAGAAAAACGAGACCCCACAAGCCATAGTAACACCCACAAAAAAATAGTTTCGGGAAAAAATCCTAATTTTACATGCACCCACCCATGACTGGATGCCCATTCACGAATGCTTCACTTTGATACCTCACTCGACCCAATCGGACTATGCAGCATATTTGAAGTCTGGGGACTACTTTTTCTCCGCGGAAGCTTTTTTCCGCGACCGCATCACCGCCAGACCGCATCACCGCGGAAGAATACATGCCCAGGGGCCCTTTGGCGGAACTATAGCGACTCGGAGTTACCTCCCCCTAGATTGGAACTCTTCTGTGCTGGAGCTAGTTTTTGGTCTCTTGAGCTGGTGGCGCCCCCTGGCGGAACTCCCCGTCATCTCCCCCGGCAAAATAATAATGAATTTGCGGTGACTATACTACTTGCTTTATTTCAAGGAATATCAGGCATTAATTAGGAAAGTGACCCGCAACTCCCCCTGATTCGGAACTCACAAAACTACTGTAAATGGAATTTATGTTAGGAAGAAATATCTACATGTTAACACAGCTTTGTGTCTTAATTTTCATTTGTACAGGAGGGAGTACTGCTTTGTCTCCGCGGATTTAGATCTATGGTGTTCTATTTGGGCCAAGTTTGCGTCGCGTGGCGACTTTTAGAAACTCGCCACTCGCCACGCGCCGTGGACCTCTCCGGCGCGCGGCGACTGGCGACTTTCTGCTATCTCTTAACCTGCAAAAACTCGCCAGTCGCCACCCGCCGTAAAACACGGCGAGTTTTGCTCTATCTCTTAACCTGGAAAAACTCGCCGCGCGCCACTCGCCGGATGAACCACGGCGCACGGCGACTGGCGACTTTTGACTGTAGTGAAACTCGCCACTCGCCACGCGCCGTGGACATCTCCGGCGCGCGGCGACTGGCGACTTTCTGCTATCTCTTAACCTGCAAAAACTCGCCAGTCGCCACGCGCCGTAAAACACGGCGAGTTTCGCTCTATCTCTTAACCTGGAAAAACTCGCCGCGCGCCACTCGCCGGACAAACCACGGCGCGCGGCGACTGGCGACTTTTGACTTCTGGAATTCTCAGGACTTTTTTCTCAAGTGCGCATGCCCGAGGAGCATCAATTATGCAGTTGCAATATCATAAATCACAGTCGCGATCTCATCGAATTTGAGGAAGTAAAAAAAATATGGAAACTGTTGAAAGAAATACGTCTTTTCATCTTTAAAAATAGGGTCTTGATAGTTTGTAGGGTTTGTGATACAGGAAACATCAACCCAACAAAGAGCCGCTCTATGGATTAAAACAGCAATAAAGGATCTCTTATACAAAGATATCGCCCGTTTTCACATAAAACTTACGAAGAGAGAAATTCAATCATCCAGAGAAAATGTTAGCATTTTTTCTTACTTTTTTAATCAATATGACGATGACGCTCTATTCGCTTTCTTAATATTTCATACAGCATATTAGTTGACGTTGCTTTTATCTTGTAAAACAAAATTCCCGCGTCGAGTGCTTTATTGTATCTTAAATAAAGAACAATTTCAAAGCGATTCATTCTGAATTGAAAACGATATGCTGTTTTATAAATATATATAGGCACTTATATAAAAAAAAGATTAAAAAAACGATTGAAAATGTTGTCTTGGTGTCAACTTTTTAAAATATACCAACAGATAATAACGAGAGTATGCAAGTTCTGCACAGAAACGGATAACGAGTATTTTAATAAAGAAATAATTGCACATTTGACAAAATTAGATTGCCCTATATGCGTATTGCATTAAAAAGAAACTTGTTTCAAAAAAACAACTATATTAATTATTACAGATAGCTTACATCTTCAAAATTAGTCACATAGCATCAGATGTAGCTGGAGAGTTCATTCATTAGAAATTATGTATATTTATGCACGAGGAAGAGATTTAAAATTAAATTAAATGACAGCATGTTTCGAACAAAATATTCCGATAATTGATGCTCCCCGGGCATGCGCACTTGAGAAAAAGTCCTGAGAATTCCAGAAGTCAAAAGTCGCCAGTCGCCGCGCGCCATGGTTCATCCGGCGAGTGGCGCGCGGCGAGTTTTTCCAGGTTAAGAGATAGAGCGAAACTCGCCGTGTTTTACGGCGGGTGGCGACTGGCGAGTTTTTGCAGGTTAAGAGATAGCAGAAAGTCGCCAGTCACTTACCACTTGCCGCCGGAAGAGATCCACGGCGCGTGATGGCAGTGGCGGACACCACGTCAAAAAGTCGCCAGTCGCCACGCGTTCCTCGCGGCGAGGGTCAATACCGGGGTTAAATAGAGCGAAACTCGCCGTGTTTTTGGCAGATAACTAACAGGATTTGCAGGGATAGAGATAGAGCGAAACTCGCCGTGTTTTACGGCGGGTGGCGACTGGCGAGTTTTTGCAGGTTAAGAGATAGGAAAAAGTCGCCAGTCGCCGCGCGCCGGAGAGGTCCACGGCGCGTGGCGAGTGGCGAGTTTCTAAAAGTCGCCACGCGACGCAAACTTGGCCCATATAGAACACCATATAGATCTGCTGTCCGAATGCTCTTCCAGACAAATAGTGTCCTATAGTTTATGACAGACAGCAGAACAACCCAGACAATCAGAGACCATGGTATGTGTGACCACGATAACAAGGGTGATATCTAGAATATTTTTTATTTCAATTCTAATGTGATACCTGCCTTCGAATAATATAGTTTTGGTATGACACACTGAACCCTACCCTTTAATGGGAATATCATTCATTTATGCCAGTTTGGCATATTAGTCTACCTTCAGATGACTGCATCGCCAATAACAGATATTAAAGCATCTTCCCCGGGCAACATCACCCATGTTATGCTAGTTTGACATATCAGTTTAGCTTCGAACGAATGCATCGCCAATCATCTAAGATAAGGCACCAATTGTTTGCAGTGTTTCACTCCAAGTCCACTTAGTATTACTGTATCCTGTTCGTCGGTTATATAACTACAGCAAATCAATACCAAGGAAATGTAACATCTTTTATCTCCTGTTATTAGTTAGCAATCGATATACCTTTCAGCAGACTCACAAAGTAAAAATAATACGATGTTTACTTAATTCGTTCAGTTGTCTTCAAATGTATATTTACCTATCCATCCTAATGTTTTGATCATTATCTTAAGGTTTCGAAACTTTGGCCAATGATTATATGACCAAAGTGTTGAAATGTAACTGCTCGGGGACGTCTGGTCGAGAGCCGTTAGAAGAATTAATTGGGAGTCAAAACTATCCTCGGCTGATGTCTAACTCAGACGTGCCAATCATGTGTGGTACGCAATTTGTCTATGAAGAAAATTGTCATTTGATTCTTGCTGGTAGTCCATCCTGTAGAAGTATTCTCTGAAAAGTCATTGATCAAATTACAATCTGCTTAGTCAATACTTAAAATAGATGGAATATAGTAGACCCATATATATCCCTATATAAATTGTGTAACATTCAATGATTTCAAAGCATACCTTAGTAATTTTGTTCAATGGGACGATCACTTCGTTCTGAATCCACTCAGGTGTGTTCTCTTTGTGACGAGGACGAGATTTTTCGAAGGCACAGAAAAAGTGTATGTGCTTCAGGAAATTCTTTAGGGGAATCGGTAAAAAGACTAAAAAGGAAGTGAAACTGAAGGGAATAAGTCTTTCCGATTCTACCAATGGGACAATATAAAATAAACAGTTAACCGTTCGCCGTGGTCCTTTACAGTGTTTCTGTGGTCCTTTACAGTGTTTCTCAAGCAAGGCTATTCCTAAACCGCCAATGTTTTCTCCTGCAGTTTAAGGCAAACAAGGCGTATCTTTCGTTCTGGTTCGTAATTTCTGATGTTCTTCGGAATGATGCCATAATTAGTAGATTCAGGTCGCGGAATCAGAAATCCAGTGGCCCGTTAATTGACGGATATAATGAAATAACAATAACAGAGTTCACGCATATCTCTCAACATCAAGCCACGATTGTTCACGATGTCTCGATTTTCAAATTTGCGATGGAATGTTATCTTCCAAACAAACGATTGAATGGCGATTTTTTCATTGGCTTTTTTCCAATAAGTTTGTTATCGATAAGATTTTTTGCGAATAAATTACGATATCGTGATTCAACGTTTTTCGTTCATAAATAAAAAATGATCAAGTATGATGGAAAGTAGAAGGGCTACCCTCCTACCCGGGAGTCTATTATACAATTATTGCATAAAATAGAGTGGGACATCACGATTTGTCAGCTCGAGACCAGTGATGCGCAACGAGCGCGCAGCGCGAGTTGTACATCACTTGTCGAGAGCTCACTCTATAACATGCAATAGTTGTTTTATTATACCGAATGTCCTATTTGAATAAAATAGGTACTTTATAATCATGTGAATGAGGATGGTACGGTAAAATAAGCATATCGTGTTCAACACTGCGTGACCGTTGTTGATTTCAAAACTCCGTGTCAAGATCGACTGTTCGATCTCGACTTGTTTGTAGACTCATTATTTGGATGAGTAACGTTCTCGGTGATCTTACGTACCTTTTCAAAAGATGCCAAATTTATTTCACTCAATTACCAAATCACATTCACTAATTCCTATCACCAACGGGCCGACGTATACACATCAGGTCGACGAAGACACACATCAATCTTCGAATATTGACGCGCGCACTATGAGCATCTTCACAAGTCCAGGTAAATCCTAAGTCCTCGCAGAGGGTTTACCTGGACATTTTTGGTGATTCGAATGAGTTCTTGAGTCGATGCCTCTATTATACAATCGCGTACATTTCGTCCCCAGAGTTTGTTTTGAATTAGCATGTCGTTATCCCAAGAGTGCGGTTTTTGCTTTAACTCCCGATTGCATTTCGATTCATCTTGACATCAAAGCAGTTTGGTCCGCGATGAAATTCAAACCTGTCACATCTCATACCTCGCAGGGGATTGGCTTAATCAACCAGCTTAGCGCGTTCACTGATTGGGTTGATTTAGAGGAAGCCCCTTGATCTGTTTATATCCAGAACTCGTATGGGTGACTAACCAAGCCAGTGTATCGATCCTAACAGATCGATCGATACACTGGCTGACGAGAATGACTATGAGAGGCAACTCTTGGTCCGCCAGATGTCGCCGTGGATAAATGTCATGTTCAACGCCCTGCCGTGGTACATGACATTTATTCAACGGTAAGGCAAGATCTGACTGCATTATCACTGAACATCACGATTTGTAGAATGACACGTGACAGGCTGTCAACCAATGAAAACATTACGAATTTACATGAGATATAATAATAGAACTTATTCCACGTATTCTAACTGCTGCTGAATTTCGAGGAAAGGTGATGTACACCGACCCCAGTTGTAATCACCTTTCGAGATGTACCTGTTTTTCGAGATATACTTGTTACTTGTTTTATTATACCGAATGTCTTTGTTTATTTTAAAACGCCGAGTGCAAGATCGACTCTTCTAACCAGGCTTGTGTGTCACCTAATTTGGAAAAATAACGTTCTCCGCGATCTTACATACCTTCTGAGTGGATGCCAAACTTATTTCATTTAATTTCAAAATCATATTTCTATCACCAACCGCAGATAGCTGTAACTGTCAATCTTCCTTTCGGCACTAGACCACTAAACAAAAATAGTCTGCCAGAGAAGTGAATTGTTTTAAATCCTTTTTGCTGTCTCTGTTGTGATGAATAATTTAAGGCCAGTGGTAGTTTTTTGGAGTATGATATGTGTTCGGTTTAGCCAAGAGTTTTATTTTAACTCAGGGTCTAATAAGGTGTTGTTCATAGGGACAATTTGGGTGTCTGTGCGCCGCTTTCTCAAAGCAGAGAAAAAGGCCAACAATGATGACGTCATTTGTAGAAGCGCGTATAACTCAAAATCTAGATGGGCAATCCCCGCCAAGAAGTTTGTCAAATTGTAACACTTGAATTAAAGTACTGCTTGCCCAAATATGGAAGTCTAGACTTAATTAGGGGATCGACGAGATGCAATTACGTTAACATTGCCACCAATGTAAATCTTTTAGGGGTCTAAGCCCTACTATACGGTTGCGTGATCCGCGCCTGTTGGCATCACTAGGTGTTGGAAAATGGATATTGGATAAGGCACGACGCAAAGTTCGGTATTTTTTGTTGAATTATGAACTGTTTTAGTAAAATTTGGAAAAGGACAGGTACTGTAAGGGTGGAGACGGGGTGGGCATTTACCTTTAGAACATTTGAAGCTATTTTTGTATGATTTGGCTACTGATTACTCGCGGTTGTTTTCTAAATGTTACAGTTGTTTGCCGTCTATATCACTCGCTATGATATGCTATGGGGGAAGGCTTCAAAGCTATGCCTCGTGAATTTAATTATTCGGGGAATCGGGGGATTCAGTTAGCTGACTGTCTCATTAAAATTAAAATCAGGAGTAGTGTTCTTGAAGCCCCGACTCAGCCCCAAGTGACGCGGCTCTATAATCATTGCTTTAATTAGTCATGGTATATTGAATGAATAAATAATCTCAATAAAACCATACAATATAGCATCCATCTAGCAGCTTAATTACGTTCTTAATCACTCTTCTATTTACATCTATGGCTTTCTTCTATGTACATAAATCTCTAGAATGTAATAAGGAAAATATCATTGTGATGTGTGTGCACTGAGTCTATTTGCCATTATTCCAAACACATGACATTAACAAAGGAATAAGGAGCATTACGTTATCCTGTCTTCGTCCAGTTATTTTCTCAACACTCATGTCTTTATCTTATGCAAGTTTTTGATTGTCTTTGTTATTAGGGACACAAACAAAGTTGTCCTTACCGGTTCTACGGAACACCAAAAGCTAAGATGGCTAAATATCTGTGTTATATCTGTATTAAGCAAGCTGATTGGTAGACTTTTCCCTACCATCAGAAGTGGATGAAAACTAGAAGTATGTAATCATCACTTAGACTATGTAGACTGCAATGGCACCACCAGCCTGCCTATAACGCTTCATGTGACGTAGGATGTGAAATCTGTGCAATACAGAATCCATTTTTTCCACTGTGCGCCGATCGGCTTGCAGTCGTTATTAGTCGGCAATTGTCGGCAGCTGTATTACCTAAATTTTGACTGAGGAATCATGGGAATTATCTGGCGCACGGAGTCTGGCCGTACGCTACGGTGACCCAGAAAACCGGTTGTGCTGACATCGGAGTCAACATTTTTTTCGTTAGATCCAAACTTCTGCCCAACGAAGGTCTACCTGTACTTTCGACTCCTATTGTCTTTTTAACACATTAGTTCGATATCGTAAATGGGCAATAAATCTTTTATTGAATTACAATCGAGTATGGCCGTAGTTCATTTATTCTGGGGACCCAGGTCTACGGTACCTTATATACTCTAGGAGATAACGCAGGAAGTTATGATGGCCGAGAGGGGCCATCGCGTCTTTCATTTCTAATTTAACGCGATGGAGCGATGGAGCTATGCGATGGAACGATAGAGCTATGCGACGCGCGATGGAGCTATGCGATGGAGCGATGGAGCTATGCGATGAAAAGTCGCGCTATGCGATGCGCGATGAGGCTATGCGATGGAGCTATGCGATGCGCGATGGAGTGGAGCGATGGAGCTATGCGATGGAGCGATGGAGCTATGCGATAAAAAGTCGCGCTATGCGATGCGCGATGAGGCTATGCGATGGAGCTATGCGATGCGCGATGGAGCTATGCGATGGAGCGATGGAGCTATGCGATGGGGCTATGCGATGGAGCTATGCGATGGAGCTATGCGATGGAGCGTGGAGCGATGGAGCTATGCGATGGAGCTATGCGATGGAGCGATGGAGCTATGCGATGGGGCTATGCGATGGAGCTATGCGATGGAGCTATGCGATGGATGCGTGGAGCTATGCGATGGGGCTATGCGCGATGGAGCATGCGATGGGATGCGATGGAGCTATGCGATGGAGTGGAGCTATGCGATGGAGCGATGGAGCGATGGAGCTATGATGGAGCTATGCGATGGGGCTATGCGATGGAGCTATGCGATGGGGCTATGCGATGGAGCTATGCGATGGGGCTATGCGATGGAGCTATGCGATGTGGAGCTATGCGATGGGGCTATGCGATGGAGCTATGCGATGGAGCTATGCGATGAAAAGTCATTGCGCAAAGTAAGAAGCAAACAATACAATATCTTTGAGCGTGACAAGAGTAATCCATGTCAGTGAAGGATTTTATCGGGGAATATTTGGCTAACACAGTAGAATAATCACCTGCTGGGCTCTTTTTTCGATTTATCGCATATTAAATTGGACCGGTTTCGTTGGTAACATGAAGCTGCGCTATCGAAACCCCTCGGCTCTGAACCCCAGCTATTATAATGTAAGGGGGTCTCTACCAATTGATTGGCTTGTGGGAAGAAATATTTACCCCTGGTATTGTAAGTGTACTTTCTTTGAAAAAAAAAAAAGTTTTCCTCCCCTTAAATTAATTTGTTTCTGGAATAAATACATACACTATAGATATACGTTTGTTCTTCGCATTGTGTAAGAGAATAAATCAATAAATCAGTCATCCAATCAATAAATAAATGTGATAGTATACAAACATGATATAGAAATTATATGCAAACTTAACATAGGAATTAGTGGATTTTATTAGACAAGGGGCATAACTCTGCAAAATACTTTCTGACACGACTCATTTTCGATAGGCATCTAGTTCAGGTCAAGAGAAACAACTATCACGTTAGGATGTTGTATATGGGACGGTTCTGAAATTATCACAATAACAAATCATAAATGGACAAGGGGCATAACTCTGCAAAATACTTTCTGACACAACTCATTTTCGATAAGCATCTAGTTCAGGTCAAGAGACACAACTGTATCACGTTAGGATGTTGGATATGGAACGGTTCTGAAATTATCACAATAACAAATCATAAATGGATTTTTATTTGTAAAAAGGGGCATAACTCTGCAAAATATTGTCCGAGATGACTCATTTTCGATAGGCTTCTGATTTACGTGAAGATAAATAGATGTAACAAGTTTGGTTGCCATGCATGAAACGGTTCTGTAGATATCGCGGTAACGGACGGACGGACGTACGGACGTACAGACGTACGGACGTACGGACAGCCGTACATGATGACGACAATACCCCTAGGCCAAAGTTGGCCGAGGGGTAAAAACCGAAATTTCTCGAAAACCGTACATCATAGAATGGCGAGATTTGGACATAATTGGGATGGCATAGAGGCCTAGAAACGCGTCTTTCATTTTTTTTTTTAATTATCAAATCTTTAGCGAGATATTCCGGCTTTAGCAGTGTTCGGTAAGTTTAACGATATTTCTTCGGTTTTGGGGCTCTAGTGAGAAAACTAAGAAAAAACGAGAAAACTGAGAGACGCGTTTCTAGATGGAGCTGTCGATTTTCACGCAGTTATATTTGATACTTTTCTTGAAATTGACATTTGAAAATGATCGGTAGAATTTACGAAGAGCAAAGTTCAAATATGAATGATAGATTTAATTATATTCAAAGTTTAAACGTATGAACATGTCTAGAATTCTTAGAAAACAGGCTTTCTAAAAATATATAGTTTTATATACATAATCTATAAAGCAAAGGCGAGAATGAGAGAAATGTCATTGAGCGAGTGTTGATCAGTACAGGTGGATAGCTTAACTTACAGTTTTGGAACAATAATTCTGCCATATTATATCAAGGCGACAAAACGTTATAATCAGCCTGTTGTGTGAAGATGGGTGAACGAGGTTGTTTAATGGGGAGCGGTTATGGGAGGATGGAATAAATTTTGTTCGGAAAAATTACATGAACATCTCTGGTGCGAGAGCCGCACGAGCGGACTATAGGCGACTTTTACGTATAAGCTTACGACCTTGACACATTTTAACGTACACAATACTGTTATTCTAAATAATGCCCCGAGAATAAAATCCGTATAGTTCTTAAGCCCCGCAGAAGTTTACGGTACAGCCTTCTGCTTTTCACAAATACTGTCCACCATCTTCCCTGAGGGAAGTCGATGAACTTGTGATATAGCCGACATGCCTTCGGTGAGATACCTGCCCACCTACACACTTTTAACGTTGTTTTTTTCTAAAGATATTCTGTCAATGTGTTACGTGAACACCTGGTATGCAAAACCCTGAAAATTGCCCATTTGTCATATACTATTCAATGCAAACATATAGTTCATTCTGTTCGTTGCAAGGAAAAGGGGAAACATCTTGGAACTTTTTGACCTGTGATTAAAAAATACAAAGGATGGCAAACGTCGACTTGATTGGCTAGCGTTGATGGCGGCGTGCAGATCACATAATTTTGTTTACACGGCTGATGAGCATACTCAAGCCTAAAATCGAGAAGTACGTTATAAAGCTCCCATGTATGTTTACTAACTCAGTGAATTTGGAATTGTCGAAGCAATGGAACGGAACTGGTTGCCAGCAAATTCACGAGATAAGCACATTACACTGCAGAAAAAATTACCAGCCTATTCCGGTGTCACACTGGTGAAAGAAGATGTCATGTTTACATGCGAAAAAACCCTCTTGCTGTCCGTCTTTGAAGCGAAAAAAATATTTCTCCATATCAACATAGAAAGCTGTGTTTCATGCGTAGTAAATAGCTTACACGCTTAAAACTAGAGTGTTGAAACTTACTCGTAAAGTGTTGAAATGACTCTTTAAGTGTGTCCACAGGGACTGCTCGTTTAAGTGTTGTCCCTGTGGACACACTTGAAGGGTTATTTCAACTCTTTACGAGTAAGTTTCAATACTTTAGTTTTAAGCGTGTAGTTTTATACCATAAATGCTCGTATTCAAAAGTGACGTAAAACCGCATCGGCGAACGTTTGAAATTGAAGTTTGGTTGTTTTAATATCTTCTGCATACATTTGAACACCTCCAACCGAAATCTAATGCAATGTTCTTATCTACCGTGATCACATATTGAAATTTTCATGTTTAAAATAATTGTTAATTTCTCTGTTCACTTTGGCGATTGTGTTTTCGCATTGTAAGACTGTTTTTCAACGAACATGCGCAATGACTTTTCATCGCATAGCTCCATCGCATAGCCCCATCGCATAGCCCCATCGCATAGCTCCATCGCATAGCTCCATCGCATAGCTCCATCGCATAGCCCCATCGCATAGCTCCATCGCTCCATCGCATAGCTCCATCGCTCCATCGCTCCATCGCATAGCTCCATCGCATAGCTCCATCGCATAGCCCATCGCATAGCTCCATCGCTTCATCGCTCCATCGCATAGCTCCATCGCTCCATCGCTCCATCGCATGGCTCCATCGCTTTATCGCTCCATCGCATAGCTCCATCGCTCCATCGCATAGCTCCATCGCATAGCTCCATCGCATAGCCCCATCTCATAGCTCCATCGCATAGCTCCATCGCTCCATCGCATAGCTCCATCGCGCATCGCATAGCTCCATCGCATAGCCTCATCGCGCATCGCATAGCGCGACTTTTTATCGCATAGCTCCATCGCTCCATCGCATTGCTCCATCGCTTCATCGCATAGCTCCATCGCGCATCGCATAGCTCCATCGCATAGCCTCATCGCGCATCGCATGGCGCGACTTTTCATCGCATAGCTCCATCGCTCCATCGCATAGCTCCATCGCGCATCGCATAGCTCCATCGCTCCATCGCGTTAAATTAGAAATGAAAGACGCGATGGCCCCTCTCGGCCATCATAGTAAGTTCATTTATTTGCTTTACTTCTAACCTGGTGGCCCCCTAACGGGTGGGCAGGATATTTTCATATGTCTTTTTTCATTTATTGTGCATCTAACATCCCAAAATTCATAATCTATCATGTCCGTCCGAACTACCGACATTTGGTGATACGAATGGCTTTGTTTTCTCAATATTTCAACAACAAGTTTGAATCAGGTCGAATTCAAAGGAATGTTTTTACCCACTCGTCATAAGCCTCAATTTTTCGCGGAAAGCGTGGGCGGTCATTATATGACGTAACCAATACTGGCGACCAATGAACATTCAATTTTCTTACAACTGAAGTTCAAAATACTACAGAAATATCGCGTCATACGCAGGCGTGCCTTATAAGGACTATCAGGAATTTTACTAAAGGCAAATGATTGGCTACCAGATTTAGAAGCAAAAGCTCCATTATATGTAACGGCTTGACCCAGAAAGAAAATCAAAGAAGAAAGCTGTTGCGCTCGTGGCGATAAGTTAATTCAGTTCGGCTTCCCCAATTCTGTTCTCTTGTTTCATTAAATAAATGTATCAACTTGGGTTACATTTCGTTGAATAAATATTACTGATGACGGGAGGTTTGCATCAGGAGTGTAAGAACAACGAATATTCATAGAATGGCGCATCTGACAATTTAGCGGAGTGCTTT
>JAVTVY010055882.1:0-29907 GCA_036873755.1 Hanleya hanleyi | reverse complement strand
AATTAGTTGAATCAACGCGAAAACACCTGTACATGTCCACGGTACATCCAATTGAACCTAGCTGTGCCAAGACGTGTATTGAGAAACTTTCCGTCTTGTCTCCCGAACATTTACATTTAGACTGGACATTTCAAAGTCACACAGTATAAACGCCACTGATCTTGATGTTCAGGGTTTATGTCACATTGAAACATGCCACATGTCCGTCCACAGGTGACACCCTTCTTCTTTTGGAGTGGACGAACAATGGAAATCTCCTTTCATACTTGAAACGGAGCAGGACTACAGATGCACAAAAACAGGAGCTGGACGATCATCGCCTGATCAGAATTTGCCAGGAAGTAGCCGGAGCTATGAAGCACTTGTCATCAAAGAAGGCAAGTTTATTTTGAACTTCTGTTTCATCGTACGGTTCCGCCGGACATGTGATGTAACAGTAAATCACGAACGCAAAACTGATAGTAAATTTACTCTGTCGATTTCTCTCTAGTTTACTGATAGCAAACCATAACTGACTCCTTCTAACACGGAAAAGCAAGAAGCCTCAACATCCAAGACAATCGATGTGGCATCACAGTGGTGTGGCATCAAAGGGAGCTAGTCCAGAAAGACGGACTGTTGACCAGTTTAACACGGCATTTTATTCAACCCGATCATGTGTAGGGGGATTATGACCCCTCTTTCCAAACATTCTACCCTATCTCCTGAACGAATAACGAATTGGGAGCGGACACTCCTTGACTTTTTAGGTTATCATATTGGTTCCATTTCGAGCCTATTTGCATAACCCCGCAAGCAAAGGATCATGGGTAAATTGAAAATGGTGGCCATATGGGGTACCAGAAGAGTGATGTTTCGTAATTCCTGCTTTTCTGTGGAGATATTTGCACAACAATTCTTCTATTTCACATTGGATTACTATTTATTAATTTATCATGCCCCTTTAAATAAACAGAAATTAGCTATGTTGGATTTTCTTTTACATGTTTGTTAGAGCTAGACCCACGGGTATTGTGTGGTAAGTTTCACCCCCTAGCTAAACTGGTTGAAAAAAATATTTAATGAGGGGATCGAAAATGCCCCAACCCCAAGGCCTGGATAGTTCCCCAAAAACAGACCAGGTTGGGCTAAAATGTTTGCTCTTTCAAGTTTGTTTTAACATTTATCATAACCGATATTTAACTGACTGGAAATCCTCGGTTATTATCTTGATATTTTTTGCTCGCCTGAACATCTTATGCATGCTGTATACATGCTGACTGGCATTCTACGAGGCGATGCTGATTTCAAACGGAGATATTATTACTGGAATATTCTAGCTCAGATTCCCAGATTCTAACATGGTCTCAACGAGTTTATGCCCTGCTACTTGGGTATGGGATAACCAAATATTATATGACACCAGTTGTGCCACATATAGGTGACATATGCAAGTTTCTCAAGTGGTAATGTAAAAGTTTGGTCTTGTTATCTAATCTTTTTCATATAAGACCGGATGAATCCGCAACATTTGCTTGCATTGCTTTGATGGGGCCATTATATGTTGAGAGCTTATCTTTCTAGGTTTTTCCCGTTGTGCTGGCCGCCAGAACAATTCTTCTAAACAGTAATCTTGAAGCCAAAGTTACGGGATTCGTTAACTTTGAAGATGAAGAAAACAGTCAAAGCGATTCGAAGGTACGCTAGCTTACATTTGATCATCAAATTGTATATTTAAATTTCTCGATAACTGCTTGCTTAATTGTATGAGAACGAAGTACATGTACATCGAAGAAGGACTCGAAGAACTAATCAATAATTAGTCAAATATCGAAAGCCTGATTCAACTTCAAGTGACAATGTTGAGAAAGTGAACGAACATCATTTAAGAATACATAATGTCGAATCCCTAATTTGTTTTTCCAGAGTAGAGCAGCAATGCGATGGAAAGCTATTGAGTCGATTCTCTACAAAACATACTCAAGTCAAAGTGATGTGTAAGTACAATGACTGCGTTGTTAACCATCCCAGGGTGGACTGAGCCTGGCGCATGTATTAAAGGAATTGGATAGTTATTTTGATAACGGGATACTTGTAAAAACAAGCTTTTAATGATTCGAACATGGCATTATTCTCTCGAAAACCAAGATTGACTATCTAAATATCCACTGTATGCCATTTTCGAATGGGTATGTGGTTGCGTCCTTTCTAACACTTATTATAATGTTAATATATCTACACATATTTGATTGTAAGTCAGTAATGTATATTGTATTGTACGTCAGTGATGTAGTTCGATGATGCCCATCTCTCATCTCAGTGTTGACTAGATGTACGTACATGTTATTCATATCAGTCGACGCAATGTTGGGAATTCAATATGACTATACGGACACTTTTGATGTATATTTTTCAGTTGGTCATATGGAGTGTTGTTGTGGGAGATATTCAGTCTGGGAGGAACCCCTTATATGGAGATACAGACGAGGGACCTCTCTGACAAATTGAGATCTGGTCACAGGCTGAAGCAGCCTGATCGTGCTTCTACTTCTATGTAAGTCGCATTGGTGTCATTCGGATAAGTACATAGGAGTAATAGCTTTGAATGCTGTGACGTCACACGGAAGTACGTAATACAATGCAGTGTGTATCAAACTAGACTCCAGATTCCAACCTCAGACCTTGCTATTAGACTGTGCATGATAGAAATGGACTCATCTCACCTTCACACCACTTTTCAAAAAAAAATTACACGCCCGTTAGAATACCCCAACCCGGAAAATACCAAACGTTACATCTGTTTCATCAGGTATCTCTTGATGACCGAATGTTGGACCGATGACCCCGAGAGAAGACCATCGTTTGAGGAGATTGCTAGAAGACTTCAGGACATGCAGCATGACGATGATGAGGTAAGATATCATGTCAATATTTCTCAGTGATAAATTATGTGTAAACATCAGCTTCAGGTGGACCTGATCAACGTCGTCGTGACACATATTTGGCTTTCTACATAAACCCCTCATTGAACGTCATTGAATTATATGGTTGGGATGCGACTCAGTGGGATAGAGGACGAATACGCGATTTCCTACCCGAGTGAAATACCAACCAAATCTTCTGTAAACGTACCAGCTGCAGAGGAGAAAACACAACAGCTGCAATAATTTGATTGGCTATAGGATCCTACTGTCGATTCATACGCATTAGTGAGGCTGAACGGTTATCGTTTGGAAGATGTGCATTAGGAAATTTCTTACCCTCTTTGCACTGCCTGCCTAGGAGGGTAACACCGACACGTGTTTATTGGTATCTTACCGAAACGCACAAGTACTCCATCCAAAACGGCATTCAATCACGTTGCATAGTAGATGCTACTATACACTGTTGGAACATATCATTACCTGCTATTCAGAACGCTTATGCCAATAATAAATGTGTCTTGTTATTACCGTTCATGATATTACATTTTACTGAATACCTGAATCCTGAACAGAGCTTTCCTTCAATGTTACAGGCGTATGAGGACATGTCAACCAAAGGCGGCAATCATTATGTTAATGCTTGTTAAGTGGACGAATCATCCAGTTAGACGACAGATCAGATTGGATCGGACCTGAGCCCACGTGGCTATCTGGGAACTTAAATGGAATATGGACTGGAAATGTTGTCGTCTAACCTAAAAATGTTCATTCTATAAAAAGACATACTGAACTTTCTGAATGTATTCTGAATAGAATTTAGAGATTGATATCTGATTCTGTTTCGGTATTCAATGGTTTAAGAGCATTTTAATCAAATGCAAGCATTTCAAATGGCTTTAAGCTTCTTGTATTTATTATTTACACATTCAGTCATGAGACGGCACCTTGCTTCACATTCGCAAGTTTACTGCATGGCGAGCATTTAGACAGATCTCTGTATGATTCTGTTTCCATCTAAGAAATAATGCCATTTCCATCTAAGAAAGTGACATTTTAAAGTCAGAACTTATATGGAAATCCTTTAAGTATCATATTTTCTACATATATCATATTAATCATATTTTTTTCATTCAATCAAGTTCGATTCGTGATAGTGATTTGCTTATCTGTCTGATACTGGATAACTTGGAGAATTTACGGAGTTCTAGTTGTATATACTTGTTATCATGCGCATTCGAATTATTGAGTGATGACTCTTTTTATGTAAATATTGTTTTATCCGTTAGGATAAATATACGTTATATAGTTGTATATTATAGAGCGTGAAAATATCCATCTGCCGCCTGACCGAACCACATGCTTTACAGAAAAAAGTGCTTAATTTGTGCACTGATGTGCCTGTGTTGATTGCTTCTCGTGATATATTTATATCGCTTAGGTTCATTACTTTCAAAATGTATCAGTTGAACTATTTCATTATGCGATTAAGTGGTAATTTCCAGCATTTATCTGTTTTTGCATTAATATGCGGTAAGGAGGCAGAGGGAAGGATGAGTGTTTTTCTCATTTCAAACGGCGTGTTTGATCAACAGAATTGCACCAAAATAAATATTCTTCAATACTTACATTATCCCGCTTTCGTGTATATTCTCTTTGTTAAGTTTGTCAAGATTATCTACTGTCTGTAGATCCAGATACCAAATGTTTGGAATGGAATTTAGTTCATGAGCATCTACTAAGCTTATTACACCGACATCTGTTGCTCAAGTGCCATAAATTACCGCTGTCTAAGAAAATTACAGCATCTGTGCTTTGGACACACATTTTATCAACCTAACTTATAGATTTTAGTTAGAAGAAAGTAGATTGGAAACTATTCTTGATGTAACAGTGCATGATTGAACCGAAGGATGGTTTGCGATGGATCTTTATGACCCTATTGTCATGTATACTTATTATATCTCATGAATAATTTTGACTGGTATGAAAATGGTTTTCTCTTTGGTTGCATTTCACGTGTTGTATAACATCTGATTTTTGTCTCGTGATAAATATTATTGTATGTTGATAACAAACCATGATCATGCACTGAGGTATATAATTCCTTATCTTGTGGTTTGTTAACAGTAAACGTTTTAGGTGTCACGAGCAAAAGTTCGCCTGATGAAAGATACCATTGAGAACCAGTGTGTTACTCTGTAGTTCAATGAATTATTCCTTACGTGTACCTCGTAGGCCTAATATAGGTACTATCGTCAGAAATTGGAGCGATATGCAAGACGTAGGAAAAATTGACATCTGACGACTAAAAAGCAACCATATGACTCTACATGAAGGCTTCCCTTCCAGAAGGAAATTAGCTCGAACCTTGTTAAATGTGGTTATCATAACGTGTGCTTGCAAGAAAATAAAAAGTATTATCGACAGTGGCAATTAAAAACATTCATTGGAAATGCTAAATCCATCTAAATGTTTTATTTATGAAGTGGAACAACTATTAAGGATACTGAGCCTTTCTGTAGAAACTGTCTTTATAGAATTTGTCTTTATACAGCTAAAACTATGCCTTATATAGCTGTGGTAATGTATATATTTCTTGAAAGCGCATTTCCTAAGAATTCCAAATTAATAAATTTGTTCACTGTAAATCTGTAGGTTGTGAAGACTTTTAAATTAAAAAAAAATAATTGAAAAGAAATGAGCCTTCATTTTTAAATGGCTATTTTCGAAAAAGTATTCAACTTATAGTAACATACTTCATCATTTCCTGTAGAAAACAACTCAAACAGGAAATCTGTGCCTCAGTTTTATCAATTTTGGTCTAGTTCTTATTTTATTGACATTTAATTGAACTCCAAGGTTCAAAATGGTGAGTTGCTCGATTGAAGAAATATTCAATTAAATATCAATAGAATAAGAACTAGACCAAAACTGATAAAACTGAGACACAGATTTCATGTTTGAGTTGTTTTCCACAGGAAATGATAAAGTAAGTTATGATAAGTTGAATACTTTTTTGAAAATAGCATTTAAGAAATTTGAATTAAATTTTTATCCTTTTTTAAATCCGGTTATTTCCGCAACCCACTGGTTATATTTGCAATCCTTCAGAAATGTGCTTTCAAGAAATATATACATTACCATAACTATGTTGCACACTTTTAGCCGTGTAAAGACAAGTTCTTGCGGATGTGTAAAAATGTGTGTAGCAGGGCTCAGTACCCTTAAAGCTCATTATCATCCTTCAAGTATAAACACTGAAATCGAAGAGGTACATGTAACCATCATTTGCACACTTTTGAAAACCTCCGTCGACCTAAAGCTTCTTTGACAATCATTTTGCCTTACTGGAGAGACGTGATACATGTATTGTGTGAGCCAATGGATTTGCAGTATTTGAGTCATGTGGGTGATTCAGCCAATCAGCAAGAGCCTTTTATTGACTTTGGGGAGTAACTTACGCATATTTGCAGTATCTGTGATTTATTCGTATCCAATCATATCTTCATTCATGTGGAATAGCGGTGCAAAAGTAGGAAATAATCAGGAAAAATCTTGGTCTGAAACGTTTTTGAATAACGTAAGCGTTGAAAACCTTTTACCCTGCAACAGCTCAGAGTTTATATAATTTTTACTGTTTTTGCGATGAAAGCAGACGGAATAAAACATTGAACCGACCATGGGACATAGGCGTAGCGTGCGAGATCTATGGCGTTACGTTTCGTAACTTGTGTCTAATTCCGCTTAACCCGGGGTTAGGGGCCGTATGAGCCCATGTACTTGAAGATCCTCATGGTACTCATATGAACAGTCATAATCAAAGCGTGACTGAGATACATCATTCTTTAGATGACTACTTTACAACGAATATTATGGATTAAGAATACTGATCAGCGATACGGATTTGATATTTCTGGAACATCATGATGTCTTGCCGGCATCATTGAAAACTGTTGACCGCTTCTCTCTTGCAGGAAACAAGCCTATGTTTATGTATATTATGATTGTCTTTTTGAATTTTGTGCTAATACTGTTATATGGAATATGGAATAGGTCTTTGGATTATGGACACGGATATTCTCTAATGGACGACGGCTGAATTATGAATGACGGACCAGACGCTTGTAATAGGCTGCTACCAAACTCGGGAGTTGCAGAAATATATGAAAGTCGAACGGCTTTTTGCTTCAAAGCATGGCGTCATATTAGGGACATTCCATGTGTTAATGAGTTAATTAATTTTTGAACTGTGATCAAATGCTGGGACTGAATAAGCATTGTCAGTTTTGCTGCTATTCGAGTAAATTAAGTTGTAACTTGAAGAAAAGGCTGACCGTTAAAAATCCCCCAAAAGAATTGTCATCATAGCATTTGAATAATGCTAATTTCCAGAGCTCTGTGATTACATACCATTTCGAATGTCGCCAGACATTTTACGTACATCGGTCATTGATCATCAGATGTCAAAAATCTATCTATACATGACAATAAGTCAAGAAATATATACACACAGCTTTTACCCCTCGGGCGATTTTGCCCGAATGATATTGTCGTCGTCGGTATCGTCTGTCTGTCTATCTTTCTTGTGGACATAATATTTGAAGAAGGATTATAGCTAGGCAATTGATGATGGTCAGCTGCCTGTTGAAAATGACTGACCTTGAACTATTTAATCAAGGTCAATTTCTAGTATTTGCAATATATTTAAAACGATTAAAGCTAGGGTTCCCAGATTCATATTACATATGGAACTGGTGATTGACTGGCACCCTCTCACACTTGACTGACCTGGACACATTTTTCATGGTCATAAATATAGCTAGGATTTCCAAATGAATACTATGTACACATCTGGCGATAGTCGATGACTTGACCTATTTTGTCCATGTCGAGATTCTATTTAGTACGATATTTCATGAACGATTATATCTGCATTGTTCAAATTGATACAACACATGCAACTGAAGATGGACATAAAGTTTATTGGATGACTGACCTTGACCTATTTTTAATGGTCTAGTTCTATATGTTGAATCTAAGATATCCGATTTCATGTTCCAATGATCTTGATCTATTTTTCCAAGATAAAATTATTTCATTGCAGTAAGAAGAGCTATATAGAAGAGTATATATAGGGCTAAGAATTCAGTTGTGCTTCACTATAGAACCCAACAATTAAGGCATTGGCAAAAGCTGACAGGACCGAGCATTCTATGTATTTCTTGTATGAAGCGAACTACAATCGACACTACTAGATCACGTTGTTGTTAACCTAATTGCCAAAGTTCTAAAAATACATCATATGCAATGCATGTTTGCTGAGTGTAGCTAATAACAGATAGCCGAGCGGTATTGGTGCCCATTGGGAAATGTTTTCCCCAAAGGCATCCATTGAGTCAATCACTGATAAATTGGCAAAGTCCCAAGAATAATTGACAGCCTTTCTTCTTTCGGAAATCTATATTACAGTTTTCCTAGAAATATATACATCCCAATGCCTATAGGCTCTAGTTACTGTCATGAGTTTTAGCATCGATGTTTGATTTATTTGAACGCATTTGTTTATAGGCTTTTACTATACTCCATACTTTACATTATGTATTTTAACGGTTTCTCAATAAATTGCATCATCCCGTATCTTGTTATAGCTTGCTTTATTTTAATGATCACAAAGGAAACAAATATTTACGCCAATTATAATTGAACTCATTTAACGCCATTTTAAGACCCCTAATTCTATTATTACGTATATAGTGCCGTTAATAGCTGTACAGCAACATTTTTTCAACCTTAACGAAAGAAAACTCCAAGGCTCTCCCTAACCTACTATAAATACGAGTCTTTACATCCATGCTTCTTGGCATAAGGTCACAAACCCCCATGTGACTCCAAGATTTCAATAAGGATTTGACTTTGGCGAAGAATGATTAGTCATTATACCGGCCCAGAAATTGCTAGACATGTATTTTAAAATGTTTCTATAATGTTTGACTCTCACAAATAACAATATACGTCTAGTCCATCATTCAATATTCAGCCGTCGTCCATTAGAAAATTTCCGGGTCCATAATCCAAAGACTTAATTGAAAGACTAATTAAGAGAATAAATCATAGTATACCTAAAACTAGGATAAGTTCCTGCAAGAGAGAAGCGGTCAACAGTTTTCAATGAGGCCAGCAAGATATCATGATGTTCCAAAATATCAAATCCGTGTCGCTGATCAGTATTCAATCCATATGATTTTATTTGTAAAGTAGTTATCTAGATTGTGATGTGTCTTAGTCACGCTTTGACTGTGACTGCCCATATGAACACTATGAGAATCTTGAAATTACAACACATATAAGGGAAGTGGGAAGAGGTGCCGACATATTGACTGTGTCACATGACTTCACAGAATAGACTTCTGGTAAACCTATTCTAAAGCACATACCAAGAATCTAACGATTCGTGATATGTGTTGTATCTCAGGTACGCTCAGGTATACATAGGCTCATACGGCCCCTAGCCCGGAGTTATGCGGAATTAGACACAAGTTACGGAACATATCGCCATAGATCAGCATGCGATATGTATCACCAAATTTGAGAAACATCGAGTGGAGGTGCCTGATGATATGGCCCTGTTTGATGATAAAACCTTTCAAAATTTCAATGGGAAAGAAATCTAGGCCAGTTTGATTGGGCAATCCCAAAATTAATCGCAATGTTGCCGGGTGGGATGATCTTATACCTGACCGTTGTATCTCAAAAAAAATGGAGGGGTCTTGTGTTTGAGCAGAAATGCCAGGCTACCTGGTGTGTTCGCGAGTATTAGGGAATATAGTGTTCTGAAGATGTGCTCATCCAATTTATTACATAATATGTAAGACCGTTTTCAGTGGTGTGTGGCCATAACGTTCAAGCATTCAGTTTGTACGAGTCGCGGAAATGCAGGAGTTTGAATTAACATCCGTGTGATATGCTGCCTAGCAGTATCGTATTTAGAAAGGTAAAATTCGACAATGAGGTGAATGTCGAAATCGACCCATTGCCAATATTTCAGTCATACTGTGCGGGGATAACCGCCAAGATTTCTTTTTTCAAGTATATACTCCGCAAACGTACCATGTGACGTCATGAATAGTCAGTCTATGACGCGACATTGTGTCGTTTCATGCATAAAGAAGCAGAAACGGGTGTAGTCGATCTGAGACGTGGATGTTTGACATTTCAGAAAGCCTGAATTTAGAAGGGAGGTCAATTTCCAAAAGAGATAGAATCTCATATGTAAAATAGGATGATAACTTCCCTGAGTTATAGCGCTTTATACTTCACAGAGTTATAGTGCTTTATACTTCAGAGTTATAGCGCTTTATACTTCACAGAGTTATAGGGCTTTATACTTCACAGAGTTATAGCGCTTTATACTTCACAGAGTTATAGGGCTTTATACTTCACAGAGTTATAGCGCTTTATACTTCACAGAGTTATAGGGCTTTATACTTCACAGAGTTATAGGGCTTTATACTTCACAGAGTTATAGGGCTTTATAATTCACAGAGTTATAGGGCTTTATACTTCACAGAGTTATAGGGCTTTATACTTCACAGAGTTATAGGGCTTTATACTTCACAGAGTTATAGGGCTTTATACTTCACAGAGTTATAGCGCTTTATACTTCACAGAGTTATAGGGCTTTATACTTCACAGAGTTATAGCGCTTTATACTTCACAGAGTTATAGGGCTTTATACTTCACAGAGTTATAGCGCTTTATACTTCACAGAGTTATAGCGCTTTATACTTCAGAGTTATAGCGCTTTATACTTCACAGAGTTATAGGGCTTTATACTTCACAGAGTTATAGGGCTTTATACTTCACAGAGTTATAGGGCTTTATACTTCACAGAGTTATAGGGCTTTATACTTCACAGAGTTATAGGGCTTTATACTTCACAGAGTTATAGGGCTTTATACTTCTGAGTTATAGCGCTTTATACTTCACAGAGTTATAGCGCTTTATACTTCACAGAGTTATAGGCTTTATACTTCACAGGTTATAGCGCTTTATACTTCACAGAGTTATAGGGCTTTATACTTCACAGGTTATAGGGCTTTATACTTCACAGGTTATAGGGCTTTATGCTTCATAGAGTTATAGGGCTTTATACTTCACAGAGTTATAGCTTTATACTTCACAGAGTTATAGGGCTTTATACTTCACAGAGTTATAGCGCTTTATACTTCACAGAGTTATAGGGCTTTATACTTCACAGAGCTATAGCGCTTTATACTTCACAGAGTTATAGGGCTTTATACTTCACAGAGTTATAGCGCTTTATACTTCACAGAGTTATAGCGCTTTATACTTCAGAATTATAGCGCTTTATACTTCACAGAGTTATAGGGCTTTATACTTCACAGAGTTATAGGGCTTTATACTTCACAGAGTTATAGGGCTTTATACTTCACAGAGTTATAGGGCTTTATACTTCACAGAGTTATAGGGCTTTATACTTCCCAGAGTTATAGGGCTTTATACTTCACAGAGTTATAGTGCTTTATACTTCACAGAGTTATACCGCTTTATACTTCACAGAGTTATAGGGCTTTATACTTCACAGAGTTATAGGGCTTTATACTTCACAGAGTTATAGGGCTTTATACTTCACAGAGTTATAGGGCTTTATACTTCACAGAGTTATAGGGCTTTATACTTCACAGAGTTATAGGGCTTTATACTTCACAGAGTTATAGGGCTTTATACTTCGCAGAGTTATAGGGCTTTCAGAGTTATAGGGCTTTATACTTCACAGAGTTATAGCGCTTTATACTTCACAGAGTTATAGGGCTTTATACTTCACAGAGTTATAGGGCTTTATACTTCACAGAGTTATAGCGCTTTATACTTCACAGAGTTATAGGGCTTTATACTTCACAGAGTTATAGGGCTTTATACTTCACAGAGTTATAGGGCTTTATACTTCACAGAGTTATAGGGTTTTATACTTCACAAGAGTTATAGCGCTTTATACTTCACAGAGTTATAGCGCTTTATACTTCACAGAGTTATAGGGCTTTATACTTCACAGAGTTATAGCGCTTTATACTTCACAGAGTTATAGGGCTTTATACTTCACAGAGTTATAGCGCTTTATACTTCACAGAGTTATAGGGCTTTATACTTCACAGAGTTATAGCGCTTTATACTTCACAGTTATAGGGCTTTATACTTCACAGAGTTATAGCGCTTTATACTTCACAGAGTTATAGGGCTTTATACTTCACAGAGTTATAGCGCTTTATACTTCACAGAGTTATAGCGCTTTATACTTCACAGAGTTATAGGGCTTTACACTTCACAGAGTTATAGCGCTTTATACTTCACAGAGTTATAGGGCTTTATACTTCACAGAGTTATAGCGCTTTATACTTCACAGAGTTATAGTGCTTTATACTTCAGAGTTATAGCGCTTTATATTTCACAGAGTTATAGGGCTTTATACTTCACAGAGTTATAGCGCTTTATACTTCACAGAGTTATAGGGCTTTATACTTCACAGAGTTATAGGGCTTTATACTTCACAGAGTTATAGCGCTTTATACTTCACAGAGGAGGACTCTGATACAATTCAACATAAAGAGCAGTCAGATAGTGGGTAGCCAGAGAGCCTTCTTTCTGCTAAGTTGAAAGTTCGCATGAAACACGGTGTTCTTGTCAGTTATTCCTCTTCTAGACAACCAACTTTATTTGTTGGACCATACGTGTATTGGCAGTTTGAGGGGATATCCCGAGACGCCTTAATTTGGGGAGATTATGTAGACAGTTTCGGTGATTGGAGCATATTAGTAAATGAATCGTCGTTTTTGCTTCTGCAACGCCCAACAAATTGTCCAGGACAATCACATTTTCTGGGATGGAGCAATGTCTCATCGATGTATATATAAATAAAGACATTTGGTGTATACTACAAGACTGTCCTGGATATGTAACCTACAACTAAATTAAAAATGGCAGATTTTGGATTGAAATTGTATCTTGAACAAAAATTAAAATGGCCTAGCTAAAATCTAAGCTTGGTTGAAACTACCCTATATGCTGAGTGATCCAATTTCAATGTAGGTGATTCAGAATCACTGAAATGTACATCTCCCTAGTATAATCTGTGGCGTGTCCTACTCCTCCTCCTCCTCCTCCTCCACTTTACTCACTGCACAGCAGGTCGCATGGGTGTGGCGCGGGATAGGGTGGGGCGAGAGACCTGGGGATTTCGCTACCTGATATTCCATGGGCCATGCTTACACCCTACAGTAGAATGGGTCGACTGCGCATGCGCGATGAGTAGTGCGCGATGAGTTTTATAGAAAGGGCACGCGATCTCCCTATCTCTATAGGTGTGGCGCGGGATAGGGTGGGGCGAGAGACCTGGGGTCAGGCTTGCACCCTACAGTAGAATGGGTCGACTGCGCATGCGCGATGAGTAGTGCGCGATGAGTAGTATAGAAAGGGCACAGGATCTCCCTATCCCTATAAACTAACCCATGGGGGTGAATGAGCCATGGGGGTGAATGAGCACTCGTAGAATTAATCAACTCCGAGACCATAGCTACATCTTCAAGGTCGTTCGGATTTTCCGTATTTTGAGGGCAGCTATGGTAGTAATTTCTGCAGCATTTCCCATGTTAAAAGTATTGCCCGGTGCCTGTCGTTGGCGCAATGTCACTGGCAATGACATCGCCTCACGCTTTTCATGGCTACAGATTTCAATCTCAGACAGTCCTATTAGAATTTAACCCCAGATTTGGGAGTGACGGTCAGAACGTCAATAGATATGATAGACTGAATATGAGATCGTTTACCATTCTAACTTTTCCAACCGTATAGAAAGCTCCAACAGAAAACTGTCACAGACAATTATTGGACAAAAACTGCATGGATCATAATACTGATAACACTATATGTATGCACAGTAATATTTGTTGAGGCAGTAAGCGGGTTCTTGTAAGCATAAAAGGTGTCGATCACAATGCTTGAAGCATTGTTCAAAAATTTCAAACTTTACGGAACAATGCTGTTGAATCGGATTGATTCGTGATGATCAGTGGACGAGGTTTTTTTTTAAGAAAGGGGGGAAAGGTTGTCGAAGTTTAGAATATGTTTTCAACCTTTCATATAATCTTTGTTGATAATCAAATAGGGTAGTGCTTCGCCCTTGCCCAAAATATAAACTTTCCCACACTAACCGTGCGTAAAATAACCATTGCTCACGCCTTTGAAAACATTATTTCTTAATTCTTACGTTGTTTATATGTTTTAGTATGAATGTAGATCTAGTATAGCGCTTCATTATGTATAGCCGAGTTGATATACCATTAATTCAATTACAACAACTCCATATAACCATCTATATTACTCTGCCCCCACTTGACTCATGCACCGACAACCACACACACGGATGTTCCACTTTAGCATAGCGTACATTTAAAATAGAAATTAAAATACCTTGAGGGAACGATGTTTCAGGTGACTGATTTTGACATTCATCTGTACCGTACTAGGCATCCATCAAGTTTCGCCGTGTCACCATCGTTAGACGCGTGTGACTGTACAATTTTATCCATTGAGAGGTAGAAAATTTGTGAAAGTTAGAAAGTATTGTACTAAAGTACTTTCAGAAGGATTGACCGACAATCGTAATTTTCTCAGCGATATAAGGGGTTTAAGTGGAACAGAAGTATCATGAATCGGCTATATCTGAAATATCTGGTATTCGCCTTATTTTCAGTTCCAGCAGCAGGTAAGAAGAATGAGCAAATTCGCTTGAAAGTGTTATTCAAACATGTTGATAGTATTCAGTGTATAGTGACCCCCCGACTCTCTCTCTCTCTCTCTCTCTCTCTCTCTCTCTCTCTCTCTAAACCATATAGTCCTTGTTCATTGCAGCACAGTTTAGTTATAAATAAGAGGTATTTTATAAAATTGGGGATATAAAATGCGAGACAGTGTATGAATAATAGCATTAGTTTCAATATTAGTACAGTTTTTACTTACAATAAACAGGATGTTTAATATTTTCTTGACCCGTCTGGTATTCAGGTCAGTATTCGGGTCAATCTTCAGATGCAGTCAGCCATACCCGTGATTGTAGTTAGGGCTCGCCTCATTCTGTGATATGCTCTACTGGTAACCTAATTCTGCAAATACAAAAAATATATATAGACTCGTTTACTTTTGAAAGATCAATACTAAAACAGCCTTCAGATATAATTTCTCGTCTAGAGTATTATAGGATTGTGAAAATATTAATCTCATCTCTGTATCTTCAGCCGTTTTCTTGTAATGCTTAAAAGAAAACGTGTAAACGATCTTCGGTGAAAAAGTTCCGAGAGCCGAGCGGAACACGTTGAAAACTGCTGACACACGTCACATATGTAAATCAGAATATTAATAAGGAAAACACAAGAAAATATGGAAAGTATTCATGTATTTTCTCATATAGACTATTAATAAAATTTAAAGATGTTATGGCAGGACCAGGGAAAATAATGCATATTTAACAAATATATGCCGCCGAAAATTGTTCAAAAATTATATTCCCTAGTCCTGCCATAACAATTTTAAATTTTATTAAGGTTCTATATCAGAAAGATTGAATAATCACCATATTTGCTGGTGTTTTGTGCGATTATATTCTGATTTACGTCGTCGTTTGTCAGCAGCTTTTAACATGGCGGTATCCGTCAGTCTATCGCAGATTATTCCGCTCGGCTCTCGGATTTTTTTTGCCGAAGATCTTTTACACGTTTTCTTTTAAGCATTACAAGAAAACAGCTGAAGATGCAGAAATGAGATTAATATTATTATGATCCTACAATACTCTAGATGAGAAATATATACATGGCTTTTTAAAATCTAAAACCAAAACAAAGAGTATTCCCAGTATTGTTCATTTTCGAGAATTATTTTCTTCAATACCCACTATCAAAGCTGGTTTGTTTTGTGATCATTTTTACTCCATGTTCACCCCAAAACCAGTAAATCGAGTTCTTCCTGCTGTAAACGTTTTTCAACAACCCGGACTGGGTGAAGTACACATTACAGCTAATGACGTAGTAAATGTTCTAAACAATCTTGATGTGAGCAAAGCTAGTGGTCCGGATGAAATTCCTGCACGCATTTTGAAGGAATGTTCTCGTGAAATTGCACCGTCACTCTGTTCTTTGTTCAATAAATCACTCGAAACTGGAAAACTACCAGATGAATGGCGGTCAGCCAATGTAATTCCTGTTCACAAGAAATCTGATAAGGGCAATGTAGAAAACTATCGCCCTGTTTCATTGCTCTGTATTTGTAGCAAAGTATTAGAAAGGTGTATTGTAAACCAAATATATGATCTTATTGAGCCATTATTATGTACACTGCAACATGGGTTTGTAAAAGGTCGGTCAACCACTACGCAATTAACTCAACTACTGCACACAATTGGCACAGCTTTGGACAACTCCGGTCAAATAGATATTCTTTATTTAGATTTCTCCCGCGCGTTTGATTCAGTGCCACACGACCTTCTTTTGCATAAATTACAAATGTTTGGCATTCACGGTCGTCTTTTGAAATGGTGTTCAGGTTATTTGTGTGACCGTAAACAGCGGGTTGCAGTAGATGGTTCGTATTCTAAATGGTCTGACGTAATATCTGGTGTTCCACAAGGATCAATTATGGGACCTCTTATGTTCCTGATGTATGTAAATGATTTGCCAAACTGTGTTAGCGAGAAAACTATTGTTGCTCTGTTCGCCGATGACGCTAAGTGTGTTAGACACGTCAATAGCCCAGACGACTGTATTGAGCTCCAAAACGACTTACATAACCTGGAAGAATGGAGCCGCGCCTGGGATATGAAGTTTAATGTAAATAAATGTAAGTTACTTAGAGTGACCCGCAAACGTAAATTAATTGATTTTGTTTATACAATGAATGATAGTCAGCTAGAACAAGTGAATACTATGAATGATCTTGGTGTTATTGTGAGCTCCACTCTCTCTTGGAATGAGCATACAAATGTCATTGTAGCAAAGGCCAACCGTATGCTTGGTCTAGTTAAAAGAACGTGTGCATGGTTCAAGTGCGTCTGTCAAAACAAAACGTCTTTTATATTTATCTTTAGTTCGCAGCTCTTTAGAGTACGCCTCCGTAGCTTGGAGTGTTCCAAGCCGAAACTCATTGTTACAAATTGAAGGGGTCCAACGAAGAGCTACGAAATTTATCTTAGGTTATAGTCAATCTCAGCATATGTTATACAAGGAAAGACTAGAACTCTTAAATATTTTACCTCTATCTTACAGACGTGAAATCAGCGATATCTTATTTTTAGGCAAATGTTGTTTTGGGGATTACGATCTCAATGTAAATGATTTTATATCATTCTCAAATAATTCTGACTTTTTAATGAAAATGCCCTTTTTTAAGACGGAGACCTTTAGACATTCTTACTTTAATCGAATTTATTACATTTGGAAATCCGTAGCATTTAACCCATTGTCTCATCCATCCTTAAATAGTCTTAAATCGAGAATACGACGTTTTTACCAGGACCTTTTTAGAAATAACTTTTTATCCGATAATCCATGCTCTTGGGTTACTAAGTGCCATTGTTCCCGCTGCCGCTTGCAGTAGTACAGTTTATCTGTATTTTATGTACGGATTTCCAATGGTTATTACACATGCGATCTTTATCTAGTGTTTATATTGTGGTTTTGCAATTGTTTTCTTTTATGTATATACTGTTTTATTGTCTTTTTTGTTATCTGGGAGGGCACGTCTTATAGGTGCACCGCACCTGTGTGCCCTACCCTGACAATGTCAAAGTCATTAAATAAAAATAAAAATAAATGAATTTTTATTTTATGGAGGCACTTTTAACGAAAATGATAAAAAAAAACAAGCGTGGGTATATTGCAAAAATTTTCGGTGAATTGGCACCATCTATTTATGTAAATATTTCGCCATGATCTAAAAGGAAATATTTTTCAAACTGTACATTTCTGAAATATCTTCAGGTTTTATAATCCCTAAAATCGGATAGATATTGGCAGAGTTTTGCTCGATTATATGCTGAAATGTGTGCAGTTTGCATGGAGTAAAAATGTGTCAGTAGGTGAAGCCGTCCCTACTTGACGTCACTAACCATTTTCCGTGCAAAACAGCAGGGTTTATGAAAGTGGTCTATAACAGTCAAAGCAGTAGGCCGCCGCCGTCCATAATAAATCCACGTCAATAATGTAAAGATGTCGGCATTTACAAGGTTTAAGGACTCCAGACATAGTGAAAATGGAAATGTAGACAGTCCGCTTTCTATGTTTACAACACATATAATGGATGTGGGAAGAGGTGCCGACATACTGACAGAGCCACATGACTTCACAGTATAGTTTTCTGGTTAACGTATTCTAAAGCACATACCAAGAATCCAACGATTCGTGATATGTGTTGTATCCTGTATCTCAGATACGCTTTTATTGTACCTGTTTATGTGGCAACTTGGATGACATGACCACACGGCCACTAGCACCGGCATAAGCGGCATTAGATACAAATCTAGAGCGCTATGATGAAAATGCTCTGACAACTCGTATATTGATAATTGGTGAGCTGTGTCGCTGTGACAATTCGTACACTGGGGATTGGTGTGCTGTATCGTCGTCAGATGAAAATGACGGCATTTAACATAAAAGACTAGTCTGTAAGGCCTGATGTCGACCCAGCATCAACTTCCCACAATGCCAACACATATCAAAGACCAAAAGGTCTGTACATGGGGGCGGGCCTCGGGGACGAAACGTCCACCAGCAGAATCCCGCCATATACAGGTAAAAATTACAACACATATAAGGGAAGTGGGAAGAGGTGCCGACATACTGACAGAGCCACATGACTTCACAGTATAGTCTTCTGGTTAACCTATTCTAAAGCACATACCAAGAATCCAACGATTCGTGATATGTGTTGTATCTCAGATACGCCTTTATTGTACTTGTTCATGTGGCAACTTGGATGACATGACCACACGGCCCCTAGCACCGGCATAAGCGGTATTATATACAAATCTAGAGAGCTATGATGGAAATGCTCTGACAACTCGTATATTGGTAATTGGTGAGCTGTGTCGCTGTGACAACTCGTACACTGCGGATTGGTGTGCTGTATCGTCGTCAGATGAAAATGACGGCATTTAACACAAAAGACTAGTCTGTAAGGCCTGATGTCGACCCAGCATCAACATACCACATATGTCAACATATATCAAAGAACAAAAGGTCTTTACATGGGGCGGACCTTGGGGACGAAACGTCCACCAGCAGAATCTCGCCATATACAGGTAAAAATTACAACACATATAAGGGAAGTGGGAGGAAGTGCCAACATACTGACAGAGCCACATGACTTCACAGTATAGTTAACCTGGTTAACCTATTCTAAAGCACATAACAAAGAATCTAACGATTCGTGTTGTATCTCAGGTACGCTTTTATTGTACCTGTTCGTGTAGCAACTTGGACGGCATGACCACACGGCCCTTAGCACCGCATAAGCGGTATTAGATACAAATCTAGAGAGCTAAGATGGAAATGCTCTGACATCTCGTATATTGATAATTGGTGAGCTGTATCTCAGGCTTTTTAACCCAGTGTCAATTTTAACCAGTTAGCCCAGTGTCAATTTTTAAGCCCACGCCTTCAAAACATAAATAGGGAACACAGCTTGAAAATATTTCAGGCGACATTCTCCAGCTCGACATACACGTATGTGTGTTATGTGTGCCAAATTTCATATTTTTCAGTTGAATAAAACGAAAGTTTGTAGGGAGACAAATTGTATTGTGGAAATTCAACAATTATATAAATAAGCAGTGAAAGCATTCACGTCAGTGAGACTAGTAGTCCAAAAAAACGTCCCTTTGGAGATTTGGAGATTCGTGTACGCCAAATTGGAACCGTAACACGGACACACTATTATTTCTGTTCCAATCAGATATCGGAGTAACTTCTGTATGGAAAGTTGAAGGTGAATTAGTTCTTTATTTTACTCAATTTAGAGAGATTCTCTTCTCAGATATTGCGAAATTTGTCGAATAATTTAAAGTCTTTTAATGCCATTTCAGTGAACTCAAGTGTCACTTTTGAATGTTTCTCATATCGAGCTGACAGTACTCCCAGTTGGCAAATGCAGGAATTTATAAATTTCTGTTGGATAGGGGCAGGAAGGTTAAGGATAGAATTTTCACAGGAAAACAAAATAATTAGGCTGCGGAAATTGTTGGGCATGAAAAGAATACCTCACTTGAGAATGGACCATCTAAACGTTAGATTAAATCCTACAATAGCACTTAATCGTCTAACTTAACCCTGTCTGTCCTCAGTGCTTTGGAGATGAACATTTGGATATTTCCGTTAATCCTGAGACTACGGAGCAGAAATTTACCACGCTATACCCTCGTTTCAAGCACTAGAGAAAAAAACACACACCACATTGATGACGTCACGATGACGTTAATTTTACAGAAAGCATCCAGTTTTCGAGTATTATTTTTCGCAAAGACCACTTCTATTCGCAGAAAGGGAAACATATTGAAGAAAAAATGATTTTTTAATTTACCCATAATCCTCAGCACGAGAGGTATGCAAATGGTTAAAAATGAACACAATATTATGAATTACAGTCACAAAATTTCAGCTCTCTATTTTTCCCCCGTTTCAAAGCACGAGAGAGAAGTCCATTAGTGGGCAGCAGGTAAGGTTAAGATATAATGGAACTATTACATCAAAGTTGACCGTGTGCCAAAGTTACCCATGGGGGTATTAGTACCAACAATAAGCATAAGAAAAAGAGACCGTCCTGCTAGTGGGAAATCAGGTGATAATTTCGTAATTGCTGTACGAAAATAGCATAAAATTTAGTCTCTTTTTTCAACGTTTTGTTTATATTTCTACCAGTCCTTTTTCAGATATCATTCTGTGTAGAGTTGTTCAAGGATGGTTGCGCTCATGGGAGTTTGCGTTCTCCAATATTTGATGGTCCACGATATGGTTCCATTCCGTGCAGGTGATAACAAATAGTTCAGGTTTAATTGTGACATGGATTCAACTCTGCCACCAATTCAGCAAAGTCGGTTTTCGTGGTTGTGATATGGGTATTTAACCGATCTGGAGATAGTGAGAATATTTACAACGTAGTAACCCGAAGGGAATATATATCCCGCAATTTGCCAACTGCAGAAATTCTTCATTGGCTTCTATTCAGACAGGCCTTATGCAATAATGATCTTGAATTGAACGACAAACTATTTATATGCGGAAATTCTTTAATGGACGAGAGTGCCCCGTGGGTTTTTGGCTGTGCATAATCCTCAAAATCCTCATAAAACTAAATAAAGCATAACATTACATTACGAAGACTGAATATTGAATTACGGACTAGAAGTTTTTACTAGAATTTTAGGAATTCATCAATGTCCATGCTATTCACCGTCACCCTGTGGCTTTATGCCCTCTACTACTAACTTAACAGTGGCCATCCATCAGTTGCTGAAGGAATTGATATGAAAACTTTCAGAATGATAGTCCTTATATAAGATCTGCCATAAGATTTACATGCATCTACCATAGCAGCAGACACACATTTTCATATAACCAATCTTAAAGGGTATTTCTTCGAAAGTGCTGCATTTTGATGAACAGTAGTTTTCTCAAATTTGGTGATAAATATCATATCATCATCGTAGTGTGCAAGATCTTTGGTGTCACGTTTCGTAACTTGTGTCAAATATAATTGTTAATGACAGAAATGTAAAAAAATTAACGGTTTCTGCCATGCACTTCTGAAACAAACTTGAACGAGCTTACAGCTTTGTTCCCTCCGATTTCTCCACCGGGACTTTGTAAACCACATCGTTGAGGACAGACAGACAGAATTGAGATTATTGGCGCCTCCATTCAGGAGAAAGATGCGCGCCACCAAGCTCGTCACAAACCGACAGATTTGTGAATGTGTGGCCTTTCCCATCCTAATATGGATAATGTAGGTCAAGGCAATTGAGTTTGCTTGAAAAATTGAAATTAAACTGTACTTGGTGGGAAACATTCTTTACGTGATCTCTTAATAAATGCGTCAGATCCGTCATTCATTGGGCAGTCGTCGTCCATTAAGAGTTTCCGAAGATTCATAATCCAAACACCTGCTTGCTTATTAATATCAGCACCTAAAGTAACATTACTGAAAGATAAAAAGTAAATTGGGATTAATTCAAAGATAGAAGCGGCCAAAAGTTTTCAACGATGCCGACAACTTGAAGATCAGTTGATATTCTGTTCATCAAATCTGTATCACAATTCAACATGGATTGTAGTACATTGATGTGTCGTATCCGGAAAGTGATATTGGTGTGAGTGAAAAGAAATAGAATGTTCTAATGAACATATTAATCTGAATATCTGTCACGCTGTGATTAAGGGTGTTCATATAAATACCACGGAGAATAAAATAGAATAGAATAACATTTATGGACCAATCAATGTGTTCTCATGGAACGTACAATCAATTCACCTGATTGAAGTAATCAAAATTACCCATCCTCGTCATTAGCACAATTAGGCCTTCATGCCTAGATTCCACTATAATGCTGGTCTAACATGCCTAGATTCCACTATAATGCTGGTCTAACATGCCTAGATTCCACTATAATGCTGGTCTAACATGCCTAGATTCCACTATAATGCTGGTCTGACATGCCTAGATTCCACTATAATGCTGGTCTGACATGACTAGATTCCACTATAATGCTGGTCTAACATGACTAGATTCCACTATAATGCTGGTCTAACATGACTAGATTCCACTATAATGCTGGTCTAACATGACTAGATTCGGCTACAACATTATTGTTGTCACATGATTATATTCCTCTACAATATAGTATACCCTACGGTTATGACGTGAATAGATTGCGCTACAGTACTGTTATTACATGCCTAGATTCCGCTTCCATTATAAGCGTCTGGGCCGTCATTCATAATTCAGCCGTCGTCCATTAAAGAATATCCGCGTCCATAATCCAAAGACATATTCCATATTCCATATAACAGCATTAGCACCAAATTCAAAACGATAATCATAGTATACATAAATATAGGCTAGTTCCCGACAAGAGAGAAGCGGTCAACAGTGTTCAATGATGCAGGCAGGACATCATGATGTTCCAAAAATATCAAATCTTTTTCGCTGACCAGTATTTTTAATCCATATGATATTCGTTGTAAAGTCGTCATCTAGAGAATAATGTATCTCAGTCACGCTTTGATTGTGACTGTTCATATGAGCACAATGAGGATCTTGAATTACATAAGTTAAAACGACCCCTAACCCCGGATAGAGGCGGAATTAGACACAAGTTACGAAACGTAACGCCATAGATCTTGCCCGCCACGCTCGTATTGTAATATCAGCATACGATATGTATCGCCAACTTTGAGTGGAGGCGCTTGGTGGTATAGCCCTGTTTTATAAGTTTCTGCAATACTGATTTGGGACTTTGGATCTATCAAATGCTTTTAGGCGAGATCTGTATACAACATTTGCATGTCCCACTGGAATATTACTGTCCAGAAAGCATGACTATATTTCGATACAATAATATTATTACATGACTAGATTCAGCTACAATCATTTTATCACATGAGTAGATTCCCTTACAACACTGTTATTACATGACTAGATCCCGTTGTATAACTGTATAGTTATAGGACCATATGTATCCACCTTGCCGATAAAGGGACGTAAATGGAGAAGAATTTAGATATGACATATGACAAGTTTCTTTATTTACCATTCTTTATTTACCATGTTATTTTCAGTACATGCGCAGTGTGTGATGAGCGCCATAACCTATCAAGAAGGCGAAGAGGTATCACGCGACTGTAAGGAGATCTGTATATGTGGAAGCCAGGGTGAAATTGGTTGCCTATCGACGTGTCCACTGAGCATTGAACTACCATCACCGGGTTGTCCAAACCCCCAGATGAGAATACCTCCAGGAGAATGCTGTTCCGAGCGGTATTGTGATCGTATGTATCCTAGCTTATTGACAAGTCAAACAATATTTGAGCTACTCCCTGTTTACTCACATTCGTAAATCTGTATGTGAGGAGACATGGTCTGAGTTTTCTTTTCACCTGAAGGAGCACCCACTGAGAAATTAAAATCGCCAGAAGAGACATGTGTGAAATACGTAATTTTGGACTACGTCAGCCATTGCTGGTATATTATACAGTCTCCTTCTCTTTCTCCTCCTTCTCCTCACGACTTTTGATATTTAGTTCATTCACTTTTCAACAAACCGACCGATTGCTTACAAATTTCACCAGGATAACTATAGTGTCGCGTAGATGTGCCACAATAATATAAAAATCAGTAATTGAAAGGTCAAGGTCAACATGGCCTAAAAATTTGAAATTATTGAAAGATCGCAATTTTTGGAATGGATATATATCAGGGGAAGACGGTGTAACCCAAATTGAGGTCAAGGTCAAGACTTTGTGCCAAAAATCATGAAATGTGCAGTTTTATAAATAGACCCGAAACCTGATGGCGTTTTATTCCACTTCTATCACACCTGCAATATACATCCATGACAATGAAATGGTAGGTGCCATCATAATTCAATTACCCTGCCACCTCCCTCATGTAAGATGACATTAATTCAATTGCCAACGTCAGATCCATGGATTGGCACAGGTGGGAAAGTCCCGCGAGGTTTAATTTGGAGTGTTCCGTTACATACCTGATTCCGCGCCTTGCCGCACCGGTAGGCTAACTGTGTGTGAACAATTAATTTAGTGTCATGTTATATAAACGATGTTAAATTTTAGAATAATTGATGACCTGGAATGTGGGTGAGTGGATGCATAAATCATCGCGTGGTTGATAGAGGGAATAAAGGTCATCAGATTTTTGGTCTTTAGCAGTATTGAAAGTTTCAATTTCCAAGCATAAATACAACTAGCTCATTAAAATGGATTCTCTTGGAGGCATCATTTAAATTCTAATATTTCTGCAAAAATCTGTGTGTGGTAAATGACCAGTTGATCAGCTAAATTCTTACATCCTCATCATGACGTCTTTACGGTATTATTGAAAATTTACTCGATTATTTCTTACAAGAAACTAGTTTGTGTAGATCAGCTTAATTCTTACATTTTCATCATGGTGTCTTGAAAGCTTGCCCGCTTCTTTCTTACGAGAAGCTAGCTTGTGTAGATCAACTAAATTCTTACATCGTTATCATGGTGCGTTGATGGCCTCATTGAAAACTTGCTCGTTTCTTTCCTGCAAGAAGCTAGCTTTCGTTGATCAACTAAATTCATACATCGTCCTCGTGGTATCTTGAAGACATCACTGAAAACTTTCCCCGTTCTTTGTTGCAAGAAGCTAGGTCGTGGGCATGTTATCTGTTTTTGTGTTGCTGTATACGGGATGAAGGGTTTCGTGAACCCACTGTTGTTGTTGTTGTTGTTTAATAAATGGTTCAAAATAATAATAATAATAATAATAATAATAATACTTTATTTAACGAGGAAGGACATTTGGTGAACCAATCTTACATGAGTTCCTCAAACAACAGGAAAGCACCAGAAAGTGCAAAGCACAAATATATCTACACTAATAACAGAATTACTAAAGGAGCACAGACAGCTGAAGCTACAGAATAATGAGCAGACAACTCCTAACAGTCCCTAACTATTTGCTACAGGCCAAGTATAATTACTTAGCCGTTTTGAGGTACGAACACATATTCTTCTTAAAGGATTTAACGTCGCAGGAGGCCTTCACTGCTGGCGGTAAGCAGTTCCATAATATAGGACCTGAATATACGGTGAAGTCTTGAACATGATTCCTCACTAGACGCTTGGTTACAAGAGAAGATTTTACTACACGGCGTAGCCTATGTTAGTAAACTTAAAGATGTAATCAGCCTCAAAATGGATGGATTTTGTAAACTCTCCTCTATGCGTTTTTTCAGCAGAAAAGATTATCAAAGCATCGTATGTGTTATATTTGATGATAGTGGGATCACCATATACAGCGAATGCAAGAATATGTTGTCAAAGAAATTTGAAACTCTGCCCGCTTCGACGGGTTTTCTCTTTCGCCATTGAGTGTGTGTTGTACGCGGAAAGGAAAATGACGTCACTGCGGGACGTATGAATGACGTAGCGACGCTCATGAATCTGAATGCTGCACAGCTGCCAAGCCATGGGATAACGTCCTGGCTCGTGCCTACGGTTCGGTAATGTCGCATAGCATACGTTGGTAGAATGCACCACACGTGTATACGCTTGTTGACACGGCCGTGGAAAAATAAACGGCATGCCATGCTGTTTATTTTTAAAGATCAATTCCTTCTATTTTCTCGTGAATGGTAGAAACAAGTTTACTTTTTTGCTTTCAAATGTGTCTCATTTTGTACCTGTTGTAACATATGTCACTTTCGCGGAGTTTGAGAGACATCGATTTCCGCTCAGATTTGAGGCTGATTACATCTTTAATATACCAAACAGTATCTGAAAATAATGATTTGCTTGAAGTACCTCTCTAAATCAACTTGTAATTAATATATGTCGGGGGGTGGGTGGCAACTGGTAAAAAGCAGTCCTCCTGTACATGTACTTTTTACATGTATGTTACAGCCAACACAGGCAGCTTGTAGGACCCTTCAATCGTCTGCAATTGGAAGGACCTATATAGTTCAGTAGACTAAAAATAGTACAAAACAAAGATTGCAGGCTGATGCCAATATGCATAAAGAGTTACAGGTCAGGTGTCTCCTTCAAATTGGAGTGATATGCAAGAGGTGGGAAAAATTGACGACGTATAGCCAACCATATGACTGTACAGGAAAGCATCCCTCAGCACCTAACATTCATACCCGAGGTACCCACGCGACCCCTAGCACCGGCTTCAGCGGAATTAGATACGCTAGCTCGGGAGCTGTGATGACAGATCAGCTCAAACAACTCACCTGATGTTGATGGATAAGCATTGTGGACGTCCGATGGAGTAAACGTCACAACATGGGGTAAACCTGGTAAAAACTATATGACTATACAGGAAAGCATCCCTCGGCACCTAGCATTCATACCCGATAATTTGATGGATTCTCGGACGCATAAAACAGTTCTTTGCAGGAATTGTTTCATATATTATGTTTACTAACATAGCCGATATTGCGGAGTAAAATCTACTCTAGTAATCAAGCCTCGTATGGAGAATGATGTCCTCGACTTTCCCATTTTGTGTCATTTTTCTAAACAACATTGGGTTCACAAATCCCTTAACAAGGTGAGCCAACAACGAGATCGTACGGTATAAAAGCGATTGAGCTAGGCAAAATGCTCGATTACCACACCTACAGTTGGGCAGACTGAGAAATATGGAACTGAAGGCATACACAATTATAAATGGGCTGTCTCCTGAATATCTAGCTGAACTGATTAAAGTGAAAAATTCACATTATTCATTTAGGTATAAGAATATTACAAATATACCTACTATTCGTTCCGAAAGGTGTTGTAGGCAGTCGTTCCGCTTTGCTGCTCCCTCATCTGCTAAAGTCCAGGTAATCTCTAAATCCTCGCGTTCTCGAGTCTTTGCGCCTATTACACAACCTCGTACATTTCAGCGGTAGTTTTGAATCTGCACGCCGGTGTCTGAAGCCTGCGGTTTTCGCTTTGACACCCGATGTCGATTTCAAAGGTAGTCTGGCCGGCGGTGAAATTCAAACCAGTCAATTAAACTCAAACCTCGCTGCGGATTGCCTTGATGAACTGTTTCAGCGCGCTTACAGATTGGTTCGGTTTGGTGGAAACCCCTCCAGCTATTCATACCCAGAACTGCCATCGGTAACTAACCAAGCCAGTTTGTCGATCGTAACCGATCGATTGATACACTGGCTCGCGAGGATGTGCTCCCCGGGTGTGGAACAGTCTACCCAATGACATAAGTACCGCGGACTCCTACGCTCAGTTCTGCAGACTGCTCCGTATCTGGGAAGAACCCACATATATCTGTGCAGCATGTGGATGACTGTCTACCAACTCGGTAACTACATCATACCGTTTCTGATATAGTCTATTTGATTTACATTTATCTCCTAAAATAAAACTGTCCTGTGCATATATTTACTTGCACACAAGCATCACGTATTACCATGCATGTGTAGTATTTTGTATATACGTCTGTATTTAAATATCTAATTACTAGTTACATTTTTATCTGTGTTGGTCGATGAAATAGCTTGTACAAGCTAACGTTTTATATTTAACTATTGTACCGACGTTAAATAAAGCTTCTCCTTGAATCTTGGCTTCGTCTGACAAAGCACATTCTCTTCATAAATGTGCGGTAATTGGATGCTGACGAAAGACAAAGTAGCCCACCAATTCAATGTTCTCGTGCAAAATAGAAAGCCAGGTTTCGCTCACGAAAGATTTTCTCGGTGTTCGCGGTCATCTTTTCAAAGCGCAATCCTTCAGAACATCTTTCTTCATTTGCATACATACTTGGACAGTTGTTCCGCCTTAAATTTTCACAATTGGTGGCTGCATTTCGCTTTGTAAATTCAGCGGGTGAAATTTGCGTGATACACTTTGGGTTAAATGGCAATAGTCCCGTCGAATGCTGGTAAAGGGTTTACAAACGGGGCATCTGGTCGATAGATTCCTACAAAATGGTGATGCCTGATTGCAGTTTGGTATATTCCAATATGGACGAGAAAATGTTCGATGATGTTCGGTTGGATTTTATATGTCAGATCAGGCACTTGAGTCTGGCTGGAGCCCTGAATCCTTTAGTGACATTATGTTAAGCGTGGGCATTACTTTAATTGATGCTTCTAGTTCAGTTATCCGACTAGTGTTAATGAAAGACATTCGCTATTGACATTACGCAAACTGTATAGGCACGAATCTTTCCGACAATGTTCGTCTAATAGGACAGAATGTATATGTTATGGACATTATCAGGCAAGCACCTTTCACTATCGATAGGCTTCCAACGTTACCCGCGAGCTCTGCTTCGTCCATCGTCAACCATTCTATCAATCAAATAGAAACATTTCAGTACCCAGACCGCCACACTTTCCACCAAGTCCATGTTTCATATTCATCTCGGATCATTGTTTGAAACATATAAAGATAGTGGGAAAAGATGCCGTAGTACTGACAAGAAGCCATATAACACCACAGGTCAATAATCTGACTGGATATCTAAAAACATCTTTTATAATACGCTTTTATTGAGGTTGTTCATATGAACATCTTGAATGGTATGCCCCCTACGGCCCCCAGCACCGGCTTGAGCGGTACCAGAGCGATGATGTAATATCCTATTACGTCATCTGATGGAAAGCGATAAACTATGTGACCGCTGGATACAAGAAACGGCCCAAATGGGAAAATTGTCAGTAGGATACAAGCAGGCAAGTATGTGATGTCTGATACCGAACAAGCTACCAAGATGATAATGAAGCTTTATATTTAGATCTTATTTGTCTCATATTCTGATTTGTTCTCACAGCTTGTCCGGGTGGTACATATGGATTGGAGTGTCTTCGTAACTGTAGTAACTGTCATGCTGGTCACTGTAATATAACAACAGGAATTTGTCCGCTAAATCCACCCAAACCACGATGTGTTGCTGGGTTTACTGGAAGTAAATGTCTGGAAGGTAAGCTCACTTCAGGTATTGTACATTTGTATAAGGTTGGATCGCTTTTATATATTCAGCTATAAATATGGAACATAGAATTGAATCAACCATATATTGTTCCTTGTTAAATCAAAAATGTAAAACAAATGGTGTCACGTTCAACCAGTTCGGTTATATATGGAACCAGTTTGTTTCTATATTCGAGTGCATCTCTGCAACAGTGAATATAATCAACTACTGAGAGAGTGCTGGTACTGGGACA
>JAVTVY010055881.1:0-30418 GCA_036873755.1 Hanleya hanleyi | reverse complement strand
AGTCACGTGAATAGCTTTAAAAATTCCCCCAGTATGATATATACAGTTTCAGCTCTCTTTTTTCTCGTCGATGCGCCAGTGAAATGTCCACAGAGATGAGTGGGGCGCACTCCCAAATGCCAGATAGACTCAGTTTCGTGGCAGTTAACTTTCCCACAAATTTAGGTCAAACACGTTACTCATGGAGAGCGTGAAGCATAATTCCTCTGTACATTTTATCCAATATATTTTAACAAGAAAAATCATATTCCACCAGACATATACACCGATTGCATAGGAACGTGGTGACCCCGCCATAAAAAAATGAACTCATAATTTATGCCCGGTGACCTGTACAGGCGTGATCAGTTTCTGTTGAGAAACCTGAAGAGTATTGGTTTTGAGAGATCACATAAGCGTTGCACAACAGATATTGGACGCATGAGAGGCTAAGAATATTCTTAATGACATGTCGGTGATGGAAACTGAGGCAAATTTATCTTGCTACAAGAAGGTGTAACTCTCTTGTCGACCTCGGTGTGGGCCAACAAATCCATCCAGATTTATATTAAAGCAGGTATTGGCGGGTGAAACGATGGTCTGGAATCACATCTCCAGGCAACAACTGATTCGAGGTAGCTGAATTCTTTGGTTACCTGATCAAAGTTTGAGAAGTCAAATGATGTGAGCGTCTCAGTTAAACCGATGGTTTTCTTCAATTAAAAGCATAAATTTGATTTATGCTTCCGATCATAGTTATTCGAGGTTGAAGCTCTGCGAAGACAGTAAATCGAGGAGCTAAGCTTGAAAAATGGCCCCCAGTGGGAAATCACAGCACGCGTCGCAGCAACTGTTCGCATATTCCTTATATCCCTCCCGATCAAATATGGTCTGCTTATTGATTTGTTCTGGCTACGATTAATTACTCTTCTGAAACCATTGTGTGCCAAATCAGGAAAGCGGCTCTCAAGTTCTTAACGCTACGAGCTGATGAAATCTAACGGAGTGTTAATACATTGACCCGCAGATTGCGAGACTATACCAGTTCGTCACCGTTTGACCGGTTTCATTCCATAGAGGATTATAGAATTTCACCATTAACCTCCGCCGTTGAAAACATTAAGGTCATTCATTGGCGTAGGAAATAATCGTGTCACTGTGCCATCTAGGATTTGCTCCACACTTAGTCGTTTGGAATAGAAGTGCTTATGAAATTAGGTCAGCTGACAAGAAAACGGAAACACGGCAAGGAGTAAATCCGGCTAGTATAAATAAATGTATATATTTGTAATTATATATTATTTCTGCCTATCTCAAGCGGTCTTTTTTTGAGAAAATTTACGACTTATTGTTTTACTGACACTAATCGGCTGTTGATGCTAATTATTAAACTTACAATCCATGTAGAGGGGCCAAAATGATCTTTCCCTTCCCATCTATCGAGCTATTCAAATTTTGCCTTTCCCTGAACTGAAAAATAAAATCGCTTGCATTTCATGTCCTTGCAGCCTATCACATTGGATTTATTTGAGTAGATTTGTTGCATTCGCGATCATGAAGATTATGAAAAAATAAATATAGCCATGTAGATATCTTCATTTTGTGTTTTGACCGTTTGTTACCTTGTTTTGACCTGATTCTGCCTGAAACCTATTTACTTCATTTGGGATAACGATGCTCTGCCATGTGTTCAGTTTCGCACAAAAAAATCGACAGATGGTAAAATCGACTAATAGGTCAGAGAGAGCCAGAAAAATATCATCTCTTGTTGACCATTTTCTTCTAGACAATGGACTAGCATGCGATGTAATGCGATGTGAACGCGAAGGAACGAAAATAAGGTTTAACGTCACGTTGAGCAATATTTCAGCTATATAGCGACAATCAAACAAAATTCTAAGTATGCCAGCAAAACAAATAAACAACAGACCCAGCAAATCTGAAGGTGATCAACACAATACATTAAAAACCTATACTAGATTAAAATTTATACAACAGACCGACTTCTTTCAAAACAACACATTAAACACCTGTACATACATGTAAATTTATACAACAGACCGATTTCTCTCAAACAACCTAAAATTGAATATTCTTTTACTCGACTAAAGTAGCTACTCGATTAAAAAATCTCTTATAATCTTAAAATCTAAACAGTCGATCAAAATATATGTTTCACTGTGAGATCCGCGTGGCATGGAATACACCTTGGGGTTGGTTTTTTTTTAGTAAATGTTCGGGAGTTAATCGTACATGGATCAACCTCGTTATTTAGGGCTGCATGGCTTAGCCATTTCATCAGATTCAGTATTTCCTTTGATGCCAACATGACTAGGCAACCAAAAAAAAACAAAATATCGATCTGTTGATCAACTCTAGGGTCATATAACTGTAGAATATTTAAGATGTTAGGATGTTTCGAAGATCCACTTTTAATTGCTTGGAGACATGATAGTGAATCTAAGGATATGACATATTTCTCGTTTTTAGTGGATCCAATATCTTCTAAAACTGACAAAAGAGCTTTGACTTCGGCAATAAATATCGAACTTTAACCTGGCAGTCGAAAGGTTTAAGTTTTGGAACTAAAAATAGTAGCACACGCTGCTCTGTCGCGGTCTTTAGAACCATCCGTATAAATAGCCTGATGCAATCTATATTTTCCCCTCAGTAGACTATTGTGTATTTGCTGGCTCGTATCTGCCTTCTTTTGTTTCGTCAATGTAATATCTACTTCTGGTTTGGCTGACTGCCATGGTTGAATAGGCAAGAGCTTAATTCCAGCTGCTGTAATGTGTGTTATCATACGAATTCCAAGAGGTGGAATAATGGAGAGTTTCTTTAAATGCAAATCTACGTATTGAGGGTTGAAAACAGTTATATGCAGGATTTGGGCGATTTTGTGATATATATGATATATTGCAGTGATAGTTTGATTTTTCTAAAGGAGATTCATCTGCTTCGACATTAAAGCTTTCTTTAGAGGAAGTTCTGAACGCTCCGAGGAAAAGTCTTAGTTCTTGATGGCCCTGTCCCCCAATCTCAAGAACGGGAGTCAGGTGATCAGTGTTTTGAAAGTTTGTTATTCACAGGTCATATGATCGTCACTATCACAAATGTGTTAGAAATAAATTTGAAATCCTCAGTACACAGTACCGAAACAGCCCGTGCTGATATTATCCAGGCATATAGCCACCATTCATCTGCTGTGAATATTTCTTCCCACGAATATTGGCGTTACTTGAATTTACCTGGGTCTATACTGATGGCCTACATTTCAGTACTTCTGTTTCGATGTCTGTATAGTGTACACCAGTTTTGACTGCGCAGGTCACAGGTCAGACTTTCCATTTTCTTACTGTGGATTTGTCAGCAGTAATTCGGCAGCAATATTGGTAAGATCCATAATTCTCCAATATCTGTATTTAAAATAAATGTCATTTGACTACTATATTGTGAGTGTCTAAAAAATATAGTAAAGAGTTTGAGGTTCATTGGTTTAACTGTACTTCTGCCAGAAATAAAACCGCACAGAGGACACGATGTGTACAGTTATTGTTCTGTCAACATTAAAAATGTCGAGGTTGCAATCCACTCTAAACGGCCATACTTGATAATTAATATATTAGTAAATCGGCTGAGCCCCACTATGATAAAACAATAAGGTTCCTGTCCACAAATGATCTGCGAAACCAGACAACCTGGCTTTTCGCTCGAAACATTTGTTTGGCACGTACATGCCAGAGGTCTCAATCGAAGAGAATATAAGATAAAGTTCAAAGCGACATCAAAATTCCAGGTTGACTCATATCGTTCAAGCTTCCAGTAAAATGAAATGTATTACCTATACCAAGAATCGATAAAGATTTCAGCATAACGCCGTAATGTTGTGTGGTAGTATGATGCGAATTCACGTGTCTTTCGCATAGCATACCATATTTGTATGTCTAGATAGCAAACTGATGTCATATGACACTGATTCCCACAGGCGACCTGAAGACCGGAATTGTATTTCAAGGGAATCAGCACATATTAGGGTAATGAACTGGCCTTTGCGGAAGAAGACGGCGCCTCCTGTGGGGATAGAGGTGTAAATAGGCTCAATGAGGCGAACAATTGTCATTCGGTAGCAAGGGAATAGCGCAAATTAGTCTACCACGTCTTCCAGTTCTTCTTGGATAGAACGTTGTCGTATCTCTTTTCCGATGAAAATCTTCGTGATGTTAGTATGTTGCACTTGAAGTTTCCATTTGTGATCACCTTCCAGGTTCCCATCGGTTGTCAATCTCTATCTTATGGCATTCCGCAAAGTGATAAGCAAGATTGTTTAATTAAATATGCAGCACGGTATGGTATGTAAATAGGGCAAAGATTGCGTACTATAGTACTGTATAAACATTAAGGAGTATCGCTGCAGTCTTTTATGCGATGCAAAAATGCGTCAGATAGCTAGAGTTCGGGATCTGATCATAAAAACAATGGCTCATATATATCATGATGTCACGTGCATAGACATATATGGGAAAACCCAGGACATTGTCAAGTGAATGCGAAGAATCTCGAATACAGCCAGTGAAGATCAGAGAGATTGTGAGTTTTGGACAGCAAGCATGTAAACTTATATACACGTTTCAGATCCAACACTGAGTGCCGGTGTGATGGATAAGAATGTCCTGGTGATGCGTGTTCCTTTTCATGTCCTTTTCTATTGCAACTAAGGACGGACACTTGTGCCCAATATGGGGAAAATTGTCATACCTGGGTTAGAAGATAGGACATCTTAGCCATCGGACATTCTCAGTCTCCACATCAGGCATTCGTCCATAAGCGAAAGACTCCATTCGAATGGCAATGGTGCTGAAATCAAACCAAACATATAATACATGTATAACAAAATCTACAACCAAAGCTGTGTCCGCACAGATATTTTCTCAGTCGTGTTTTACATGGCATTACATGATGTTCACACGCCCCCCCCCCCCTCCTTCCCCAGCCACGTGTTAAGATAACCCCTTATTGGGCGTATAATTCAAGTATAATACGCTTGTGCAAGAAAGAAGACAACATGGAATTCAGTCATCAAATTTTTATCAGCGACAAGCATTCTCTGACACAAAAATAAATATTCTAGCCTCCATTGCGGTTGTTCACACGGAAACCGTTCATACATTGCAATACACGGTGTTTACACGGCCATATACGTATAGCATATTGAAAGTTCAAACTGATATCAAATCATGAAGAGATAAACTAACCAATTTGCAATTTGAACTGCATTGATATCATCCATGTCCACAAAACAATTCAGTCTTCACACTGAAATAATCAGTTTCTGAAATAAATATTGACATTATATTTATCATATCCAAGATTGCACTATCGTAAATACATGTACATATAGCATGTTGAAAGTTCGCAAATTGATATCAAACGATGGATTTGAAACCAAACAATTTTCAATTTGGACTTCATTATAGCATCCATGTTCATGAAAATGTCCATCCATGTCCTGGCAGTTATTATAAAAAATAATCAGGTTCTCGAATAAAAACTGAAATTCTATCTTGCAAATTACATCATCATGTATAAGTGTAGGCCTAGAAGATTGAGACAACAGTGAGAAATAGTAACTATACTCCGGTCGCAGACATCCACTATGACGGGCTTTATGATGATGATTTCATGTTAGACTTAAGATTCAATGATGCACCTCGAATTGATACAATAATACTCTAGACCTCTGGTACGTGACCTACAAACCCGTTGTATGTATAGTTTAACGTTAGGCATTAGCAATTTCAAGAGGTGTTGATTCACCCGAGCGACTCAACGAGCCGAATTAGATTATGAGAGAACAGCACAAATTAAGGTAATGATCTGATCTTTGAGGAAGCAGATGCTGTCCCTCAAGGGTATGGCAGTGTAAATAAGCTCAATGTGGCTACCAATTGTCAGCCGGTGACAAGGGGATAAGACAAATTAGTCCACCACGCCGTCTGAAGCACCGCCCGCAAAAGGCAGACTATCTTCGCGAAGAACATGACCAGTTTATCGACTCCACCTTCACAGCTGAGATCGACCAAGGGGCTTCACAGGTCACCTACTCTGATAATCCAGGTTGGAATTCCATCTGACGCTGATCCGCCATGACAGTTTTGCTACCTCAACCCGGAGTGAACCTGGCTCTTTGTATATGCCAGGAAACTGGTATTTCTCATGGAAGAAATCGAATTTCATGTTGTGCAACATAAACCTGGTATACATCCTCATCTCTGTTCAGTATTTTATTAAGGGTTTATTCGATACAGTCAGCAAAATTGTGGTTTCAATCTTCTGTCACAAGTTACATATTTATAGTTCGCCTCATGAACCAGCACAACTGCCATGGTGAAACACCGTCAGCTGGATTTCCAACCTGGCATATTTCCTACATTATTCGAATCCGATTTACTCGTGTCCATCCCAATACTTGAACAACATATAATTAACGGGAATTAAAATCTAAATTATATTTTTTTTATGATAAATTTAACAGCTGTACATTTTTACTCTGCTCAGGGAATGGATATCAAATTACGTATTTTGTTTGCATTATATTCCCCATCACTCACCACTGCTGCATGTCTTTATTCGAACAGGATAACTAGCAAAATATGCCAGCTTGCAATCATGTAAGTATAAAAATAATATCCAATGTGGGATATTTTTCCTTGCTGGTCCTTTGCCCTGACCTGCCTAAGCTACTTTGTATGTGCTAACTACATATGCTAAGTTACACTATTCATATAAATGTATACACTGATAATGGATATGGATAAGAGAACTTACCTTGAAATAATTGACACAAAATATATGGTCAAGAGTCTTGTAACATTCTTCACTTCTCCGCTAATATATCTGCGCTGTCGGCGTAGCGTGCAAGATCTATGGCGTTACGTTTCGTAACTTGTGTCTAATTCCGCTTAACCCGGGACTAGGGGCCGTATGAACCCATGTACTTCAAGATCCTCATGGTGCTCATATGAACAGTCACAATCAAAGCGTGACTGATATACACCATTCTCTAGATAACGACTTTAGTACGATTATTATGGATTAAGAATACTGATCAGCGATACGGATTTTATATTTTTGGAACATCATGATGTCTTGTCGGCATCATTGAAAACTGTTGACCGCTCCTCTCTTGCAGGAAACTAGCCTATGTTTATGTATACTATGATTGTCTTTTTTGAATTTGGTGCTAATACTGTTATATGGATATGGAATTTTGGATTATGGACGCGGATATTCTTTAATGGACGACGGCTGAATTATGAATGACGGACTAGACGCTTGTATTTTAGTTTCATCTGTGTCCGTCTCGACGTCTAGCCAACGCTACTTATACATTTCTTTGTTGGGCGTGTCGTCCTATTCAGCATCACATGCCATTCAACATTCCGCCGTGTCGTTTCTGTTTCATGTCGCGTAATATACAGCCTTATTTGGTAACTATTGTCACACAGCGTTTAAAACGCATAGTTCCTGTGTGAATGCAGACACGAATAGTATCTCATTAGCTTCATGTTCATTTCTCCTATATTTTTTTTTTCACACCCGTTGTGTCTAATAGGCAACCATGTCAGATGACGTCACCTTGTCATGTTGTATATATATAAATGTTATTTTCTTGTTTTACTTTTTCATCCATGATTTATTCACTCTACATTGTGATACTAGGTCAGACCGCTAACATTATATCTCTGAACTGTAATGGATCTAAATGAAACCAGCGAGGAGGATGTTACATTTGCGAATCTAGCATCATTCTTACCATTCTTCAGAGAACAAATTCCTGAAGCAACTTATTGTACACCCGAAGCAGACCATGTGATGTGAGTTATTAGAAAATATGTGTTTTAATCCAATTGATTTAAACGATATTGAGCACAGAAAAGCTGTTACAGATGACACCGATTATGAAATTACTCACTGGAACGATTTCAATACGCACCAATCCAAATATTACACTGAATTAACATTTACCGAAGAAATACACACTACTAAAAATAATTCATTATCATTTTTATACATGAACGTTAGAAGCTTAAAAAACATTTTTCGGGATCACCGAATTTATTCATAACCTAAAATATGAATTTGGTGTTCTGGGGTTCTCAGAGAGCTGGTTGAATCTAACAACTGAGGCATTATTTGACATCCCTGGCTTTATACCTTTTCCATCCTCAAGAAATAAGAAACGGGAGGTGGACTTATTTTTCACGTTAATGAAAAGATAAAATCATGCACAGTGAGAGAAGATCTTTCTCAATTAGATGAAGATGGCGAATATGAATCTCTTTTTATCGAATTACTCCACGACGAAAAAAAGTATATTGTGGGGATATTTTACAGGCCACCAAATAAAAACGTGAATACTTTTAACAGACATCTACTTAACACCTGATATAGCAAAACAAAGTGTGTGTTAATGGGCGATTTCAATGTTGATCTCTTTAAAACTGATCGTCATTCACCTTCAAAGGAGTTTCTTGAAATTATGAAATCTCTATATTTTTTTCCACAAATTACAAAACCTACGAGAGTTCGACCACATACATCAACGCTAATAGATAATATTGTTCTTAACTTCCATGAAGAAAACTTACTGTCTGTCATCTTCTTGACAGGCATTACAGACCACTTTCCAATTTTTCACATTTTGAAACCTGAATCGTGCAATGTTCCCTTCAATCGTACTATCAGCTACCGACAAATCACAAATGAGCAAACTGACCGCTTTATCCAAAGAATCAAAGATGTCGATTTTTCAGATGTCTGTGATGAGAATGATGATCCTTTTATACAGCCCTGGCAACTTTTAACTTCAAATTCAATTCGATTTATAATGAGTATTTCCCTATTATCACTCGCAAATCACATCAAAAGAAAATCATTAAACCTTGAATTTCCCCTGGCATTTTAAACTCAATATAAGAAAAGAATAGGTTATATGGGTTATATCTTGCAACTCATGATGATGATGTTCACAACCAGTACAGAATATACCGGAACAAACTAAACCATTCTCTTCGTGTTTCAAATTCAATTTTTTTCAAGACAAATTCAATGAGAGTAACAACGACATCAAATCTACATGGACAATTCTGAATCAAATACTTAATCGACGTAAATCCGTAAAAGTATCGAAGTACTTTAATGTAAATGGTAACGAAATATCCAATACTTACGAAATTGCTTCTAGATTTAATGAATACTTTAGCACAGTTGCCGCGAACCTCGATTCACAAATCCCAGATACTGGTCAAAACTTCAAAGATTATCTTGGTACCCCTACTACAGAACATTTCCAGTTTCCACAAGTCACAGCTGACGATGTACAAAAAACTATCATGAGTTTGGAATCCGCTGCACCTGGCTTGCTGCACGGTGTTCGAATATCAATAGTAAAATTGGTATCGAATTATATTTCTGCTCCTCTTTCGAACATCTGCAATATATCTTTCAACTCTGGTATAGTACCAACTCTCTATAAATCTGCTAAAGGAGCACCCATTTTTAAATCGGGTGACATTACTAAGCTCTCTAACTATTGACCATTATCTGTTTCGCCATGTTTCAGCAAAATATTGGAGAAACTTGCTGTTAACAGGATGATTGAATTCCTGGAGTCACATGAACTTAATCTATGAACCAGTATGGATTTCGAGCAAATCACTCTACTTCTCTAGCAGTATGCTCTCTTCATGATATGCTAATTTCTGCTAAAGAGTCGAACCTCTACAGTGCTGTATGCTTCTTGGATCTGTCAAAAGCATTTAACACCGTAAATCATAATATTCTTCTCTCTAAGTTGGATCACTTTGGCTTCCGCGGTTCATCTAATAAATGGTTTCGTAGTTACTTAACTGAACGCCAACAGACTGTCGTCTATAATGGCATTTCTTCTGATTCTATGTATGTCTCCTGTGGGGTTCCACAAGGATCGATTCTCGGGCCAATTCTCTTTCTTCTATACATAAATGATATATGCAGTGTTAGTAATCTACTCAAAATTATCCTCTTTGCGGATGATACCAGTGTTGTGTTTTCATCTAAAGAACTCCCAGAAGTATTTCGTATAATGACACAGGAACTAGAGAAAATTCATTGTTGGTTTTCGTGTAATCGCCTGTCGCTGAATGCTGGAAACAAAAACAAATATATGCTAATTAGGCCGAACAACAATATTCGTCCATCCAACATGCCACACCTTTTTATTTCGGGAACAGAAATAGAATTTAAATCAGTTTAAATTCCTAGGCCTCTATTTTAATGACCAGTTGAACTGGAAAACGCATATAAACTACATATGTAACAAAGTATCACGAAATATAGAAATATATAGACCTGACGATGGTATAACCTGTACCGAAATATAGAATATCACAATGACTTCACTTTTCGGAGTTACTTTCATACTAGTTTATATGAAACTAATCTCTGGGATATCTGGACATCTACTGTACGTGTTGGATGGCCTGGGTCTACCGCACGTATCGTGATGCCTGCAGGAACTGTATTACGCTCTGCAAGCATACGCCAAGGTCTATGAAGGCTGTGCATCACGTGGATTAAAAGAATAAGTAACGAGTCCCTTTGTCTAATCTCTACGAGAGAGAGAGAATTAAGCTTTAACGTCGCGTTCAGCAATATTTCAGCTATAACGCGACGATCAAACAAAATTCTAAGTATTCAAGTTAATAACTCAGTAATCCAACACATTAAAACATACATACATTAAAAGTTATGCAACAAACGGATTTCTCTCAAATAAACCAAGACACAGTCCTTCCTGACCCGACTAAAAAGATCTTCCAAAGTAGTCGCTCATAAAAAGAATCTCCTACAATCTTAAAATATATACAGTCGATAAGAATATTTTTCACTGTGAGATCTTCGCGGCATGGAATACAGCTTGGGACTGGATCTTTTTTAGTAAATGTTCTTGTGTTAATCGTGTATGACCGATTCTACTTCGTCTGATCATGGCTAGATCGAAACGTTTCTGGCTGTTCAGATGAGTATAGCCTACAGTTTTTTGAAGTCCGAAAGTTTGTTATAATTCACAGAATCCCATAAAGATTGACACAGCCCTCTCACATAAGTGCAGATAGAGAGTCTGAAATCGCTATATGGGATTCCAACAGGATCAGCCTCATCATCTAGGACTGCCTTAGCCATATCAGTCTCTATTACCTTTGATGCCAACCTGAGTAGGCAACCAGTAAATCATAATATCAATCTGATGATCAAATCTACAAGCAAGGCCAACTGACCACCTATGACATTCCTATCTTTTTTTTCCCCCATCGTATGATATTATTTCGTTTTTCAGGACTTTTGCGCGATGTGGAAGAGAGTTTAGGCATCATGCAAGTGAAGATCCAGTAATATATCTGTAGTAACTGAAATTAATATATCACGGAAAGGATTGTGTGCATACGGCAATGAAATAAATATATCAAATATACTCTCCAGCTACCCAACCACCTGTTCCAATTGTTCGGTCCCGCCACTTTGCACCAAAATGGAAAGGCATATTTTGTTTGGTTTCATGTTGTTTATAACAGCCCGTTATTCATCAGAATAACGTGATGTGATCTTCATTGTCATGTAATCCGACAGCTGTCCGGGATCAGTCTTATAAGAGAAACATCGGATGATACGAACAGAGGTCTGGACTGAATAACAATTGAATCTCTTTTCAGACAGCAATACACAGCTACTCCACCAAAAACACAGAGACTAGAATAATTCTCCAGCGAATACCATGACCTATTTTAATTGCATGCTTAATATTTGCTTTTGGTAAAATGATCGAACTCTGAACGATGTAAAAATGGGGACAACACCACATAACTATATCATGTCCGAATTTGGACGGGAACATGTAACTATAGGTGGTCATAAATGTGTAACGAAAACGGTTTTCAGCGAGTAGAGAGCTTGGAACTAGTTTCGATCTATCTATCCATGTACATTACATGAATAATGAATATTAACGCGGTTCTAAAAATCGGTGACCAATTAATCTTGACCCCCTGCTAAGGTGTAACTGTCTGACTTGTGGTCTAATGCACTTGGTTAGAGGATTTTCAATTACGCTGAGTATTGTCTCGATCCGATACTTCCGGCTGATAAACAGGCCAATGGCCGGTGCAAGGTAATAAAGCCCACTTAAAAAAACTGATCAGAACTGACAGGCTAACTACTGGGAAAGGCTGATTTAAGATAATGTCTTTTTTTCAATTAAGAAGCCGAAAGTTGATTTATGGAAGGTTAGTACTCAATTAGAGCAAAAACTGAGCAAACCATTGAAGTGCCTCGCAATGGAGAATCACAATCACAGCCCAAGGCGCTACAACTACCACAGTATATCTAACTATTCTCATATCACCAGTCACCCTATCCGATATTATCTGCATATTGACTCGGTCTCGCCACAATAAATCACTTTTCCTATACTAATGTGTGTCAAGCCAGTAAAATCGACCGATTGCCAATTTCTGCAGTTCCAGCTGCCGCAATTTTGATACCTTGACCCCCACATTATTCCGTTTTACAATCGTTTGGTCAACTGCATTTCACAAAGGATTATGGAAACGCATCGTTACCCGCAGTCTTTCAAGTAGTCAGCATGCTATACTGCTGAGCTTACCGGATCAGAATACAAATCAATAAGCATTTGGTCAACAATTTGCGTCTGCATATGACCTGAGGATATTGACGATGCTTATGACAGGCGCATCAATTCTCTCGGACAAGGGAATTATGTCACGATTGAATCCGGCGATTGTATATGAATATGCTCAAAACTGGTCCCCGTGCTGGTAAATTTCAATTATCGTAATATCGCTGTCATTAGCATTACTCTGTACTTAGTGGGTTTCTGGGGGCAGGCTTTGACTGGACATTAATTTGAGTTCTAATGAACTCACTGACGGTCTCAACATGAACAAAATTCAGGGAGACACCTTCTGCTGATATAATAATAATACCCTAAGCATATGGTACGTGACCTATACACACGCTGTATGTATTTTATGTGAGTATAAAGGCACTGGCACAGGGATGCATTAAACAAAACTCATTTCCTAAAAATCGTTCCTAGAGACAAACTTCTGATGGTTTTAAAAGGCTGCTATAGTTTAGCTTATGCCATGGCAGTAAATCGTAAATTTCTGTCAACAATCTGCGTTAGAGGATATAGTTTACTTCGGGCGAGTAAGTCGCGTAAACTCTTATTTTTCAGTAAGCTATGATTGGCTTCAGATCGAGTGGCTACCTCAGTTTAGGTTGGAGATTCTGATATTCCTCCTTTAGCATACGAGCGGCTTCAACATATCGCCTGCTATAGGGAATCACAAAAGGTATTATCTCCCGTTTCGACTGTTTACCTGGATCGATATTCATGCCGAAAGGATATCGTGTTTGTAAAGTTTTGATACAAAATGTTTCGCGTATCGCTCTCAGATCGTCAGTTTCTTCATGTGTGGCAAAAGTGGCAATTTGTTCAATAGGCATGATCTCAAAATGTTCCGGGAGGATGTGTCCTGGGAGATTGAAATGGTCGTTAACCGGACCGTCGTTTCCAAGAAAAATATCAGATCGATGACGCGTGGCTCGTTCCCTAATAGCCCTTTTTGTTTCACCGATATACTGTTTAAGACACTTTTTGCACGTAATGAGATATATTACGTTCACCGAGTCACAGGTGAGATGGTCTCGTAGTTGATATTGTTTCTCATTTGTTCACTTTTGAAGTACGTTCGAGTCGCGATGAATCTATCAAGTTTACATCGATCTTTTAGGCATTTTTGAGTTTGACCATCGCCGACGTTGGGGCGATTATGTTTGATGCTAACGGGTTCAGACCTACGGGTGTCGCCTGAGTGTTGTGTCGTGATCTTTCGGAGGGTGTTCGATTTGATTCGACGCAGGAAACGAGCTGAATAACCTCTAGGTTTCAATACTTGAAATAATACTGAACAAGACTGATTGAAATTTTGGAGATTGCTAGAATTCCGATGAAATCGGATGATTTGTGATTTGATTATACCCTTAAAACATATGAGGAGGATGAAAGAACTTGGCATGGAGAAGTTCATGTGTGTCGGTATGTTTGAAAAATACCTTGTAATCTAAATATCCAGTATTGGTAAACCCGGGACCTTTGTAGACTGTGACATCCACATAATCAATAGAGGATTCGTGAACTACTGCGTCTAATTTTATATTGGGGTCATGACTGTTCAAAATGTCAATAAATGGCCCGAGATCTTCTCTAGGGTGATCTCAAAGAAGAAAAATATCGTCCAGAAAACGGAGGTACAAAAGAGGTTGTTTGTCGCATTTCCTTATAGCCTCTTTTTCCCACTGACGCTACGTAAATAGATGCGAAGTTCGGACTAAACCTTTCCCCATAGCACATCCACTGACATGTTGATAGATTTTTCCATTAAACTGAAAATCGTTTCCTTTAGGACTAAGTTCCAAAAGCTCAAGAATCTGGTCTTTTGGGATCGGGGAACTGCTGAAAAGCGTATTGGATCGAACGTATTCCACCGTCTATATCAATATTAGTATACATTGATTCAATATCCATAGTGACTAGAAGAGCATTCGGAGGAACGTTGGTTTGGGATAATTTGGCAAGAAAATCCTCGGTGTTTTTTAGATAACTAGGGTGCCGGTTAGCAATCGGTTTGAGGTGATAACCAATGAATTCAGAAATGCGGTAGGAGTGAGATCCACAATCAGAAACAATAGGTCGGCCCGGCGGGGTAAACTCACCAGTCAATTAATCTTGACCCCTGCTAAAGTGTAACTGCCTGACTTGTGGTCTAATGCACTTGGTTAGAGGATTTTCAATTACGCGGAGTATTGTCTCGAGCCGATACTACCGGTTGATAAACAGGCCAATGGCAGGTGCAAGGTACTTAAGCCTACTTAAAAAAACTGATCAGAACTGACAGGCTAACTATTGGGATAGGCTGATTTAAGATAATGTCTTTTTTTCAATTAAGAAGCCGAAAGTTGATTTATGGAAGGTTAGTACTCAATTAGAGCGAAAACTGAACAAGTGCCTCGCAAAGAAGAATCACAATCACAGCCCAAGGCGCTACAACTACCACAGTATATCTAAATATTCTCATATCACCAGTCATCCTATCCTATATTGTCTGCATATTGACTCGGTCTCGCCACAATAAATCACTTTTCCTATACTAGTGTGTGTCAAGCCAGTAAAGGCGACCAATTGCTAATTTCTACAGTTCCAGCTGCCGCAATTTTGATACCTTGACCCCCACATTATTTCGTTTTACAAGCGTTTGATCAACTGCATTTCATAAAGGATTATGGAAATGCGTCGTTACCCGCAGTCTTTCAAGTAATCAGCATGCTATACTGCTGAGCCTACCGGGTCAGTATACAGATCAATAAGCATTTGGTCAACAATTTGGGTCTGAATATGATCGGACGATATTGACGATGGTTATGACAAACTCATCAATTCTCTCGGACAAGGGAATTATGTCACGATTGAATCCGGCGATTGTATATGAATATGCTCAAAACTGGTCCCCATGCTGGTAAATTTCAATTATCTTAATATCGCTGTCATTAGCATTACTCTGTACTTAGGGGTTTTCTGGCGGCAGGCTTTGACTGGACATTAATTTGAGTTCTAATGAATTCAATGACGATCCCAACATGAACAAGATTCATTGAGACACCTTATGCTGATATAATAATATCCTAAGCATATGGTAAGTGACCAAAACACACGTTGCATGTATGTTTGAATGTTAGGTATTAGCAATAACAGGACGTGTTCATCTACATGGGTGACTCAGTACAGTACATATTCAGTTAATGATCCGATTTCTAGCAGAAGCAGACGCTGTCCCTCAAGAGTATGCCAGTGTAAAGCTCAGTGATGCTACCAGTTCTCATCTGGTCACAACGGAATAAGATAAATTTGTCTAACACGCCATTTGCAGCAATACCCGCAATGGATTGTGTTTACGGATAAACACACGAACGGTTTACATCAATACGCTCAGTTAAACACATTATCAATGACAAGTGAAATAAACATCGTGAGGTCACCACATGGTACAGTAGAGATGTTCATCGACATGAAGTATCCCTTACAAGGGATTATCACATAAATGATTGAGCAACGTAGAAAAAATACAACAAATGAATGTAGGATTTTTATTAAAAATTCCAGATCCTACGCATTTAGTTTACTTTCGTCTGAATACAAGCAAAAACATGCGGGTCAACACTATCGTTTTCTTTGTAATAGACAAAACAGAGAATTTTTGATAGTAGTTTCTATCCTTCTGTATTATTTCTTCTACATTGATATGGTTGCTATGACAAAATAATAATTAGTCATTTTAGGATAAAATTGTACAGAGGTGTTCGACAACTCCTTCTCTACATGATTTTTCTAATCCTAAATTTCTCTACAAAATTAGGGAATAGGTGTGAAATGAAATTTTCCTCTCAAATGAAAAGAGCTCGAACGATTTAATACTTATGCGGTGTGTACCTTTCACACGCAAATAAGTTACTTGCAAAAGCCCCCTAAATAATAGTCTTATTGGAAGTACTACTGAAAAAATACCATAAAACAAAAAATTATACATTCTGACAATGATATTTTTAATATAAATCATTTTCGACCTTCAGTGGGGTTTAGGATTCAGTCAAAAATTGTGTACACTCAACAAGCTTGTTTTGGAGCATGTATTACTGATTGAAATTATCCAGAACAAAATGGGTCCTTCACCTTGCGTATTTCAGGCAATATAGATGAGTGCCAAACTCGGATGTTAAAAAAAATAGGAGAAAACTCCGTATCCAAAGTATAGATGGGCTGAAACTCGAGTGTAATTTTGATGTTTTATTTATACCGATAGGTGAAATTGTAGCTGTTGATGACAGTTTTCAGAGATATCTGGGTTTATTATTCACTTGATAAATTGATAAATAAATAAATTCATTTGTCTATACATACATTATTTTTGTGTGATATATCGAGTGACTTCCGTTAAAGAAAATGTAACAAAACAACAGCCTTCACTAACACTCAACGCAACTTAAATGTACATACATGTAGGGAATTCGATATAACTAACGCTCGTCTTCATGAAGGGAGATAATCATGAAACCGCCTGACAAGTTTTAAAAAACTAGGATCAGGGTGTGTGGTTCTGAACGCTGAGAAGGAACTAGGGTTTTTCTCGTATGACGTGTGATTCTGTCCGCTCTCAGATTAATACGACTTGATTGAAGGAGTGAAACAGTTCTGTTGTCATTGGCGACAAAACTATTTCTTTGATTAATACGATTTTTCCAAGTGCACATTATTTCTTGTTGAAAATATCCTAATGATATGTAAATACTTCATTTTAAGTTTTGTCATGTTCATCATATTTTTAAATAACGGATTTGATGGATTGTTGGTCAATTGTTCATTTATTGCTCACGTATTTATATTACAGAAACACCACTCCTCATTGTACTCAGATAGGATATTGTTCTTCTTTGTATGACGAGTGTTACATGAATGCTGGACCGATGTTTATAACTATGCTAGGTTACCCACACTTTGTTAAACTGAATTGTCATCCACCAATATCCCTCAAATCCGATAACGCTTTACCCCACCTTATATTCCATGAAGCTTTGTATATATATGTAAACTAAGAGACAGGTGTTCTCTGACATCGATTATGCAACATGGCATTGATTCAATTGTCAAAGCAAAGAGCACAGTGTATATAATGCCAGATGTGAAGTCACATATGTAACCGACACACCACCGAGCGCCGAAACTTACCACAAAGTGTCTTTGGTTCACGCTTTACTCGAAAATGTAAAAATATCCAAGATCGCCGCCATGATAACGCTATATTTTTAGAGCCGATTTTTTTCAATTTTTCTTTTTCGATTTTTCTCTCGAACACTACCAAATAAAATACAGAAAAAATAGTTTTGCCTAAATTAACACTTTCTAGTCCTTTAGACCAGAAAAAAATGATTAAATGGACAGTAAAAAAATATGACTTTCTGAGATACCACATGGACGCTATTTTGAAGTTACCCATGATCCTCTGCTCAGGGGATATGCAAAATGACTCCAATATGATAAGCTTTAAATTCACGAAGTTTCAGCTCCCTCGGTGAAGTTGTTTCGGAGCGGCAGAGGAAAGCTCAGTAGTTGGTAGTTGGCAGGGGATGGCGCACTTTCCCCCGTTCCCCAGGCCAGATTAGGTCGAAGGTAAGTCTGTTACAGCTTTCATATGATAACTCCGGTTACATAAGATTGTAGGCGTCAGATTTGACATTCAGTATTCAGTCGTCGTCCACAATCATCCAAAGACATATTACGTTCAACATTTAGCACTATCAGACTTGTATACATTGCCACAATGAGCTTGACATGATTTGAGTGAGAGCAAAATTGCCATATGAATGTGACTCCCTTACTCTCATGGGCATTGTAGAGTGAATAGAAGAAGTACTACGTTATATTTGACAATTTTAAAGCTTTTAAATTTATTACACGTATATCCTGAACATCTTTCTGTCATTTTGGTGCATTTCGGGTGCCATAGGGCCACCAACAGCCAAAATATAACGAGTAACAATGGGTGGGTTTCAGTGCAATGACTGCCGTTTTGGACGCTATCTCGTAGTTAGGTGTGACGGAAGTAAAATATCAAGAGCACATCACAAAATGGTATAAGCAATGGTAAAATTGAGTGAATAATGGTAGCTTAATTTGTGAAGTATCGGACCTCCGCTAAAGTATGCTTATTCATGGGAGAACAGATCAGCGTCTACCAAAAGTGGAGCTCAGTTTGTTCTCAATCGGATAACCGTGGTTTTCAAATGAACAGTAAAAGTCAAGGTGTGACTAGAATACATGCTCTGCAAAACGACCGGGAAATTCATTTTGATCAAGAATAATGGTCAATGATCAATATTTCATTCAAAGAACATCATGTCTTGCTGACATCATTGAAAACTGTTGACCGCTTTTCTCTTGTGGGAAACGATCTTGTGTTTTTATTATTTTTATTTTATACACATTTGGAATTGGTGCTGTCAAACAAAATAGGTATTTCCATTATTGACGTGGATATTCTTTTATGAACGACGGCTGAATATTGACTGTCGGATCTGGCGCTTACAATCTATACGCTTTTGGTTTTAGGTGATACCGAATTTCACATAAATAGTATTAACAAAAAATTCGAGCTAATCTATAAACAAAGAAACATCCAAAACATTTGGAACTTACGTATACTAGAACTGAAGGAAGTATCCACGTACATTCAACTAGGATCTTTTGTAAATGGATCACAATGTTAATACGAAAATAACGTCAGTTTCTGCGGGACTCTTGTGGAAAGAAATGCGTTTGAACGACTTCTGGCGATGAGAAGCTATGAATCTAGCTCTGTATGTATGCACTTGGGGTACAGTAATATTTTGGTGTATCGGCACGAGTGGTCGGAAGAGAAATACCACTTTTATGGAAATGGCGCTAACTGTGAACATGAGCAGTGTGACTAACGTCACAGGACCTACGAAGTAGAGTAGGCATTAGGACTCGGAACGCGAACTGAACTCTTGGAAATCCCCGCCCCCAGTTAGAATCCTGCCTATATTAAGATGGGCACCGCCCAAGTCAGAATCGCCAGTGATTTTCATCAAAAATCACCAGAAATTTTCATCAAAAGTAGGTCAGCTCAAGACTTGTTGTAACAATCTCCTGCTGTGCCTTCATTCCAAAAATAAATAACTATCGCCGATTTAATTTTACAATTTGTTAACTAAAGAAAACAGATTGAATAATAAAAAAGTTCAGTAGATTTCAAGCTTTAGGTGTGAAAATATATCGATCTCTTTAATGGTTTTCAGTGCCCTTGTCCAGGATCAAAACAACTTTTTGAATCGCATTATTTTCCCAACAATACAACAAATTTTTATACATAGTACTATAGTAGAAAGGTAGCATTTACGTAGTTAACGGTAATTCAACTCAAGACCAACACCTTCTCTGCACAAGATAATGATTTCATGCCATTCTCCTGAGCATAATCGGTACAAAGACGAATAAATAGCGTCTACTTACTTTATCTAGTTAAATTCTACCCAAAGAAAATAAATTAAGACACTTTAAACTAGCACATGCCGTCATGGCTTTGTTTCACCCTCAGTAAACTTTTATAGTTGTTGCTCACGCAGACTATTCTGAAGGATGATGCCACATCTTTCTTTCTTCGGCTGACTTAATTGGTTGATGTAGTATATTTCACCAACAGTGCGTAACTGTAACTTGACCTGAATTTGACGCCTGATGTGATCTGTGAGGAAATGTTTCAAGGATGTGAAATAGGATACACGTTAAAGGCCACAGCTTACATATATCTCTAGCAATATACTGAATTGTGTGTAGGCTGGCAAGTTGGTAATAGCAGTGTAGTTAAATGCACTAACAAATGATGGAAAATTAGCATTTCCTATTTCATTATCCCATCACGTTTTATACTGTGTTATATATACAGTGAAACATACAGCCAAGGGTTCCCGATGGGCATGACAGTGCAATCGCTGAGCTATCAATAAATAATAAAAAAAATAATTATAAATCAAATTCTCAGCAGAATTCGGTCAGGTCAGAACTTGTTGGTAACAATGCCCTAATGCACGTTCGTGCCAAAAATCAAGGTTCTAATGTCAATGGTTCTCCTTATTTTGCCGACGAAAGGACTCGGATGGACTGACTCACTCACTCACTCACTCATTACCGGACAATTTGCGATCTGTAGCCTACTTCGTAGGAATAAAGTTCTATGTTTTGTTGAATAGACATAGCGAAGCATTTCCAGTAGTTCAATTTGTGTTGTACTACAAGATTTGCGTGATCCATGTCTCACCGTACCACGATGTAGTGTCCAATCCAATCTATGTCGATTCTGAAAGAGGTGGATTAGTTATATCCATCTACTTAAGCAGAACCTCCCAGTAGTAATATTATGTAAACATGGGTTTTGTCTGATGGAAGAATAGCGAATTTACCTCGCGGATCTGCAAAACATTATGGCATTATGGTGTCAACTACTGTTTGCTTTGATTGATTTATCGATGTGGCGGATAGTTCGACCACTTTCGACAAAGATCCAGCCAGAACACTTTCTCTTTTTTCCATTACTCGCTTATATAAGATTCAAGCGCACTAACGATTATCTTTTGGTCATCCATGAGATTGATATTCCTTGGAACTCTACACCTTGGTCCCTTTCCGATGAATATTTTGAGGTATATTTAGGTTTGTTTTTAGCGTGCACTCCATCATGGTACGATGGGCACTGGCCTTCCAGATTAAGCCATAGATACCACGGTTACCACTATGTTTACCTGTTGTATAAGTTTGATGATTTACAGCCACAGGCGCTTGCATTGGACGTGTATTCGTTCCAGGCCTTAGAGTAATTAAAAATATTACTTGTAATTGATGTAGTATACTGGTAAGAACTGCATGGCAGTTCCGTAGACTTGGAATAATTAGGCACAGCATTGCATACCACTGGGCCATTTAGAATTCTGGGAATGCTTTATTCCTGTACTTTAGTTTCAAGAATAGTCGTTCTAAGGGTGTTTCCATCGTCTTAATTAGATCTTACCCTCGAAAACACGCCATGCCTTGACATATGTTAATGATGATATTTGGTATTTCGATTTTGGATGAAGTAGCTTGTTCGATGTGTTCGATAACTTGATTCAGTGCCCTCGTAGTTATGGTTTATCGTGCTGTCTGCACAATGTGTATGTAAATGAGCGCGTCGGTTAAACCCATTACGTACTTCAGAGTAATATTATGGTGAATTTACAGTAATTTGATCGTCGTATTAGTTAATTTCTCCGACCATGGCTGCGATGCACCCGCTTGTGATGATTTCAATGATTGCGTGATATTGGTGAAGTTTAAGCATTCTGAAAATACAGGACTCGCCTTCCGACTGTGCTGGTCCAGCGATCATGCGAAGGCAATTAAAATACTGTCGAATTATATGAGCGATGTCAGGGCAGGGTAAATAAATTATATTTGATTCCCACTGTCATTTGGTTATCAAATATGGACACTGCATCATAGGATATAAAGGTGGCATAAAATCCATCAGGCCCCAGGGTTATTCCGCAATAATAATGGCGGACCCAACAATCCATTGTTCAAACCGTGGTTTGAATGACTTCCGTTGAATATATGACCAGTGAGATCACCTAACGTTGTTTGAAGAATTGGGGCATAAAAATGAAATCATCAGTTGACAGTAACCTCTCATTTGTATGCACTTAGCCTTTAACGACCGGAGGATGCAGCCTGTTCGTTCAATTTTCCCCGGCAGAAGTCAATCAAGAAACCGCGAATCATAGAGACTGTCCAGATTTCGAAGTATATACATGTATTGTATTGTATGTTGTATATATAACATGTTCATTGTACGACTCGTAAAAGGTACAAGTGTGACAAACAATATAATTACTATAGTACTATAGCAACGTAGTAGTTTTATGGTTTTACTTCCCCCACGACACTGATCTTGCACATGGCAATAATGTGTTGACCCAATGAAGGATATGCATACCTAATAAGCAAGATAATGCTGCGGCTTTGCTGTATTCTGCCATTGAATACAACATATCATCTGGAGATTCTACAATGAACGCTTAAAATGCCACATGTTTGCATAAATATAATGATGTATACAGTTATATTGGTGTCAATTTAGATGTCAACTAATCAATATCTAATTATTTTCAGGGTAACAGCTATGGTATACGAGCAGAGTTACTACTGTCGTAAGGGTGAGCGGCGTGTAGAAATCGGGTTCACCAACAAGTGCCAAGGCTACCGATAGATGGACTAGTCTAAATTCGACATACGTAAATAAAGTTTATTTGCTAACGTCAGCAAACGAGTCCGAGGGAAGAAAGAATCATTGAAGACAGGCTAAAATTCCCTTGGTCAACAAATGGACAGGTATAATATTGCTCATCTGTATTATGGCATCATTACTAAAGTGCCAGATGTCAGACATTACAACAATAATAGTGCACCATCAACACAAACTAACTCAGTTTTGACACTTTGTTGTCTGCTGGGACTCCAAACAGGTTACCTCCACGAAAAGTAAACAGCCAACAATACTCACCTACTTGAATACGGATTTCAAGGAACAACAGCTAGCTCTAATCATGCTAATGACACACCATATTCAGACGCATATATCTATAAATATGATGCGGACCTTCTCTGTCGTCGACTTTAAGTCAAGAGAGACGATTACAATTTCGACATGGTAAACTACGGATATATTCCAGTGTGACCTGTATATGGCGTATACATTATCTTGCCTAGAGGTATTTGCTAGATCCTGTGTAAAATGTCACGATTTCAATTAACGCCAATAGACATTATTGCAGAAATTTGTAAAACATGGCTATAAAACTAAACGCCATCTCAAATTTAGCGATATATATCGAACGCTGGTCATAAAATACGTGCGTAGTGAGCAAGATATTTGGCGTTATGTTTAACCCTTCCTGGCCTGAGGGGCACCTCTCCCCTGTTGGTTATTAATTGCTCCTATCTCTGAAACGACACAAAATTGGGAGCTGAGACTCCGGGACTTTGTAGCTTATCATATTGGGATCATTTTGAGCCTACTCGCATGACCTCAAGAGCAGATAATCATGGGTTAATTCAACATGGCGGCCATATGGCGTACCGGAAAAGTGATATTTTCGTCAGTTTTCGTCAAAATTATTGCTTTTATGCAAGGAAAAGTGGGTAAAACTTATTTATTTTATATCAGATTATTTTTTATTAAGTTACCATGCAGTTTGTCCGAAGAAAACACATAAATAAAAAAAATTCGAAAATTCTGATAAAAAAAATTCTCCAATTTTTTTGTTGTAAATAACGCCACTTTGACGTCATCATGCCAACCATCTTGAATTATTCACATTTTCTAGTAGAAGTTGCCCCAAAGATATAGTGTGGTAAGTTTCAGTCCTCTAAACTTAGGGATAGCGGAAATATATAGGAAGGGTGCTTTTCTGTTCCCCCTAGTCTGCGGTACACCCCAAATCGCTCAGACCAGAGAGGGTTAATAACTTGCGTCCAATTCCGTTTAACCCTGAGCTAGCGTCACAATCGGATTTGATATTTGGCACATCGTGATATCGAGCTGGCATCCTTGAAAACTGTTGCATTGAAACCAGGAACTAGACCATGTTTATGAGTATTATGATTGTTTTTAATCTGGTGCTAAGGCTATTATACGAATTAGGTCTTTGGATTATGGTAGCGAAAATTCTTTGATGAACTACGGCTGAATATTGAATGACGGACTAGGCGCTTGTATAAATGGATATTCGTACAAGATTCGGTACATTTCTGTGTAGTAAATTTCATTCCAGCAGTAATGCCGGTCACTTAGGGCAGGGGCGACTCCACTTGAGTTTCTCAAACTCTCTCGAATAGGACAAACATTCCATAGAAAGGCATATCCCCGTCATATCTATCGATGATGATTCGTCGCATTGGAGAGAGCCCATAAAAAATCAAACGAAGGACAGACGTGCGGCGCATTGAAGAAATCGCTATGAAGCCTATTGGTGAGAAACCTCGAAACTGCACTCAACAGAATAATTCCTGACAAATATCCAGATCTGCAATCATACGAAGTAGAGAGTCGTTTGTTGAAGAAATGTAAACACGAGACTTGTCTTGGTTGTCTCCGACATAGACATTTCTATAACAATTTGAATTCGTCAATCCAATCTCCATAGAAAAATGCGTTTGCAAACTGATTTGTGTATGAGCCAATCTTTGACTAAATCCGAAGATAAAGGACTTGGCTACAAATATGAGCGACAGTGACGATCCTGTCTGTTCAATTACATGCAGTTTTCTGTGGAGTGCACTTACAGTGCAGATACTTATCCAAAAACATTCTGTGTGATTTAGGTCATTCTAACAAAAGATATTGCGATAAAAGATAGATGGACTCATCCTCTGAGCTGATGCATTGGTGGCTTCAAATCGTTCCCAAGAGGTTGGATCTCATACTCAGCCAAACAGACAAAGACGTATATATATATATCGACCATTCAATAATTATTTGATATGTTATTGATTGTAGCCTCGCAACATCAGTCTTCCGTTCTTAAATACCACCTAGTAAGGAAAAGAAAATAAGAGTTTAAACCTTATGAATGGGTAGATTATTATCATACAGGGGTAATTGAGAGGGGAGGGGTGAAATTTGCCGACCCCGCAGCATGTTCTATTTGAACCATATTAAGTCAGCTGTGTTAATTTACTTGTAATGGAACACGGAGGAATTCCAAATGGCACCCACAACATTATCGACGATGAGTGGACATGTTAGAAATCGTGAAAATATATCCGCGTTTGACTGTCTTACGTTAACTTCAAGAATGCATTTTCGAGTGTAGCATTTTTCGGTAGACTAAAAGTTGGGTTTTCTGTTATGGATTATGGAATGGCATAATAGTCCACGTGATCCCATAACTGAGCCTCAAGATGGATATTCGTTCTGGACATAAACCCTTCTTGCTACGAGATTTATCGAATATGCCCGAAAAATATTCACATGATAGAAGCACGTTACAACTGACGAACTGGAAGGCTAAAAAGGGTCGAATGAGACAGAACAGCAAAGCGATAGGCACTGTGTGTGTGGCAACAAGAAAGGGGTGACAACTCAGTGATATAATGTAAATCATCATATTAATGTTATATAGTTTAGATCCTGACTATCTCTTCTATTTTCAATTTGTACGAATTCTGTAATGCGATAAATCTTACCAGACAAGCGGATACTCCTACCTAGCGACTTAGAACAAACGCAAGTCATGGTGTACTAAGGTATTTCTTGTTTAATGCTTACGTCGCTCAGATTCTTTCTGTCATATGATATCAGAATGGAGAAAAACAAAATTTGGAAATATGCTCCCCAAGTGTATTTGACATGCGCCAACCACCCAGACAACTTACCTCGTATCACTTCTTTATGACTAGGCCCCAAGTATTCGAATGTGTAACTCAACGCTCTTCGAACTGGACGAGACAAGAGCCGTCAAAAATATATCTTTGAACTGCGTTTCAATTCATTTTGGTCATTCTCTTTGGTGTTACTGAACAAACACTAATATTCTTTGAAACAATATTCTCCGTCCATTATTAGCTGCAAGCAGACTACATATCGACAAATCATTGAAAATTTGATGAATTTTACCCGACTAAAATGGAACTCCAAACTCCGTTCCAGGTCAGCTCCAAGTGGGTATTGGTAAATTACAAGCGTCTAGTCCGTCATTCATAATCCAACCGTCGTCCATTAGAGAATATCCGCGTCCATAATCCAAAGACCTATTCCATTTTCCACATAACAGTATTAGCAACAAATTCAAAAAGACAATCATAGTATACATAAACATAGGCTTGTTTCCTGCAAGAGAGAAGCGGTCAACAGTTTTCAATGATGCCGGCAAGACATCATGATGTTCCAAAAATATCAAATCCGTATCGCTGATTAGTATTCTTAATCCATAATATTCGTTATAGAGTCGTCGTCTAAAAAAAGATGTATCTCAGTCACGCTTTGATTGTGCCTGTTCATATGCGTACCATGAGGATCTTGAAGTACATGGGTTCATACGGCCCCTAGCCCCGGGTTAAGCGGAATTAGACACAAGTTACGAAACGTAGCGCCATAGATCTTGCACGCTACGTTCGTATTTTGCTATCAGCATGCGATATGTATCGCCAAATTTGAGAAACTTTGAGTGGAGGCGCTTGGTGGAATAGCCCTGTTTTATAAGTTTCTTGCAACAATGTTTTGTGACGTTGATTAAAATCATCACATTTAACACAGGATCTAGCAAATGCTACTAAGCGAGATATGTATACGCCATATGCAGGTCCCATTGGAATATTACTATCCAAAAAGGGATAGTTTACGATGTCGAAATTGTAATCATCTCTTTTGTCATAAAGTCGACGAGAGAGAATGCCCGCTTCATTTTTATAGAGATAGAGATCTAAATAAGATGTGCCCGTAGGGCTATCTGTAGTTTCCTTCAAACCCAGTGAAGGTGGATATATATCCTTCACTGCGTCATTTATATAGCGATTATCCACAGCGAGAAGATCGTCTATATAGCGTTTGGTGAATGAGAAGGAACAGGCTTTGAATGGATCGGTTTTTGAAAGCGCCTGCATATAGTCATATTCATAAGAGAACAGATACGGGTCAGCCAACAGGGGTGCACAATTAGTACCCATTGGAATACCTATATGCTGCTGATATATTGTGTTGCCAAATTTCACATAAATATTTTTAATGAGAAATTCAAGCAACTCTATAAACAAAGAAACATCCCATGAATGATATCTCTTGTATGTAGTCGAGCTAAAGGATGCTTTATGGCTTCCGACATTAATATATCTACGATCAGTTTTCTTGAACACAGATACTATTAATGAACTTATACGGTCAATAAGGTCCTGATGAGGGATTGTAGTATAGAGAGTCGAGAAATCCCATGTGGATACATGTCTGTACGTTATGTGACCTTTAGCATCAAGTTCTTCCGTAAGACATTTTGAGTTTTTCAATATCCACTTACATTCAACGCCAGAGTTCTTAGAAATAGTGGCGCAATACCTTTCCCAAAATGCTTTTACCTCCTGAAGGGCCCTCGTCAATAGGGTTGAAAGAAGATTGGTGGTGCAGCTTCTAGAACCAGCTATGAATCTAGCTTTGTATGGTGATTTATGCATTTGGGAGTCCAGTATATTTTTGGTATGTCGTTATGATTGGTTGGAAGACAAATACCTCTTTCCCTGAGAAACTTTTTGTGATTGTTAAATAAATCTTCCAGAGTAAATGCAGTTTGTAGTTGACCAGCCACCCAACCCAAAGATGGCTAGAAAACTTTTTGATGGCATCGCGTGTTAAAAGCTGTCATCCAGGCTTAATCAACTCTACATGGTGTGCAGATTACGATGTGACCGGATGACATTCTCACTTTTGACCCTTAAGGTCATTTTTGAGGTCATAAAGGTCATTAGAGGTCAAATAAAGATAAAGCATCTATTTTTTGCAATATCTTCGTAAAGGAAGAGTGATTGTGACTGATTTTTTTAACTTGCTTCATTTTTCTTCTGGTCTTACTTATGGTGATTTGCATATTCACAGATGCAATGGATTATGAGAAATTTTAACACTGCCAGACCTTGGGGGGGGGATTGTGGCCCTCTTCTAAAACTTTCTGCCCTATCTTTGAATCGGTAAAACATTGAGAGCTGGCACTCCATGGCTTTGTAGTTTATCATACTGGGGTCATGTTGAGCCTATTTGCATAGCTTCGAGCAGAAAATCATGAGTAAATTCAAAATGGAGGCCACGTGGCGTATCAGAAAAAAATGTTGTTTTCGTCATTTTTGGTTCAAATTCCTACTTTTCTGCGAGGAAAAGGGGACAAAAACTATTTCATTTGACATCAGATGATTATTTACTAAATTATCATGCAGTTTTTGTGAAGAAAACACATAAATAAAAAAATCGAAAATGATCACGGATTTTTAAAACATTTTCTCGTAGAGCTTGATCCAATGGTATAGTGTGGTAAGATTCAGCTCCCTAGCTGGAGGGACAAGAAAAACATTCAGGGGGTGCAATGACCCAAAATTAGTGAGCCAAACCAAGAAGATGGCGGCATCGTTAAAAGCTGTCATCCATGCTTAATCAACTCCACCTGGCGTGGGGATTGACATCTGATCGGATGACATTCTCATTTTTTACCTTGAAGGTCATTTTGTAGGTCATGAAGGTCAAGAGATGTCAAATAAGGATAAGTCGTCTATTTTTTTCTATATCTTCGTATAGGAAGAATAATTACTAGATTATGGTTGGTAATATTTTATTAGGTGATTTGCGCATTCACGAATGCAAAGCATTATGTGAAAATTCAATTTAACATCCACCTCTGACCCCCTTGCTATGTGTAAATGTAGTAACCCACTGATCTGGTTCTAATCCCCCATCCGCATGATCGAAACTTCAAACTTATCAGTTTTATAGCTCAACTGAAAAAATTGTCTGTCAACAAAGGAACTATCTGATGGCGCTCATGATTGTTGGAGAGGACTGGGCTGTCACAAGCCAGAAGCTACACACAGAAACATTTGTTAACGTATATGGTATTGCTCTTGTACAATTAGCTTGTCTACCAGTCAGATGCAAGATAAAGTGGTTTTAGATATTCTTTCTGGAACGTATGAGCAACATTCCATAAAAATGGAGGGAGACGGGTACCCGTGTTCGTAGTCAGATTGTCAGGATAATTACCTTTTACCAGGTGTCCCTAGCTGTTTGTAGTCAGATGGCCAGGAATATTACCCTTGAATAGCTATCCCTGTTTGCAGTCAAATGGTCAGAATAATTACCCCTTATGAAGGAACTGGCTTGTCACCTAACCATACCAAGGAGGCCGTAGCTTAATATTTGTCAGAAGAGTTGAACATAATTTGATAATCAGACAAGTACATATGGTAGTTCCTGGATGATTCCATCATTGAATGAAACAAAATTTTCAACCAGGGTCATAGAATTCAACATTATACAGCGAAGTTTGCCATGAAGGGATGCATATATTCACTGGTTTGAGGCGTGTTCACCAGTTGAAAGCTGAAGACAGATTGAATTGTCAGTCTGGTAACCACCAGCAAACAATCCTCTATATGGCCTCTGTCACCACCAAATGCTTGGCGACTCTTACAGGCTCTCGTTGCATCAGTAAAAATTACTATAACGGAGAATAACTCATTTATTTAATTGTTCATGAGGTGACCACACCAACCAACATTAAAATTTCGAAACGCAATTGTCCTGGTGTGCAATCATGAGTCATACTTCATTTTTGGATGGATGCCCAGAATGGCGCGAACACACATCTCCTATTACCGACTCAAGCGCTATTCGATTCATGGATCGAAAAGGAGGGCTGTTAGCATAGCTCTGTTAACTTGAAATCGTGCATGTGAGATGTAAGCGACGCCAGACCTATTAAACCTGATGCCACCACACTTTGACTAATGTGTGAATATTGTAGAAGATTGCAAAAGCGCTTCAAGGTTTACCCAAATAGCAGCCTGAACTTATGTGTCACGAGTGATAGATGAAAGGAGGGGTATAATTTTGAATTCTTGGGGCAAGAGGCCTTATAAGTTTCAACAAATCTGCATAAAAGCCGTTACCGGTATGCGAAT
>JAVTVY010055880.1:0-30964 GCA_036873755.1 Hanleya hanleyi | reverse complement strand
TAGTCATCACTCGAATGGAGTTATTATCCTGCATGTCCTTCTGTTCCTGCCTTGTGCAGTAGGCACAAGTATCACATGGAATACGTGAAAGGCCATCAGCATTTCCGTGCTGTTTACCTGCTCTATGTTCCAACTGGAAGTCGTATGTGCTTAGAGTCTCTATCCAACGAGCAGTTTGCCCCTCTGGATTTTTGAACCGCATTAACCATCTCAGTGCGCCATGGTCAGAGCGAACCAAGAATTTCAAACCATAAAGATAGTGGTGGTAATGTTTCACAGCCTCGACCACGGCCAACAGTTCCTTTCGGGTAATGCAATATTGCCTTTCTGCCTTGGTTAGGGTTCTACTGAAGTAAGCAATGACACGTTCCTTCCCTTCGTCATCTAACTGTGACAGGACAGCACCAATACCTATGTTGCTGGCATCTGTGTCCAGGATGAATGATTTCTCAGTGGATGGATAAGCCAATATGGGCGACTCTGTGAGTGCTGTTTTCAGCTTTTCAAAGGCGTCCTCACATTCTGATGTCCACTTGAATATGTTTCCTTTCTCCATCAGCTTGTGCAATGGTTTGGCTGTATCTGCGAAACCTTTTACGTAACGCCTATAATACGAACAAGTCCCAATGAAGGCTCGGACTTCTGTAAGACTTGTAGGTCTTGGCCATTGCTTAACTGCACTGATTTTGGATGGATCCGTCGATATGCCCAAACTGGAGATTATGTGACCCAAAAATTCAACTTCTTTCCGAAACAAATGGCATTTCTTTGGTGATAATTTCAGACCGGCCTCTTTGATTCTACACAAGACTTCATTCAGCCTGGTTAGATGGGTCTCAAAAGAGTCAGAGAAGATAATTATGTCGTCTAAGTACAGTAGACAGGTCCTCCAGTTGAGTCCAGAGAGAACAGCTTCCATTAGGCGCTCGAAGGTTGCAGGAGCGTTGCAGAGCCCAAAAGGCATAACCTTGAATTGGTATAGACCGCACGTCGTGGAAAAAGCAGTTTTCTCAGCATCTTTTGGATCGACCTCAACTTGCCAATATCCACTCTTCAGGTCGAGTGTCGAAAACAGTGTTGAACCTCGTAGGGCATCCAGAGAGTCATCTATTCTCGGGATTGGATAGGAGTCTTTTTGAGTCGCCAGGTTCAGGAGTCTATAGTCCACGCAAAAGCGGAGAGAAGAATCTTTCTTCTTCACGAGAACCACTGGTGCGGCCCAAGGACTTGTTGATTCCTCTATTATACCCTTTTTCAACATTGATGAAACTTCGTTCTCAACATCTTGACGTTTGGAGAGTGGTAACCTTCTAGGGTGCATTCTGATTGGCGCTGCATCACCGGTGTTAATAGTATGTTTGACTATGTTGGTTCGGCCAAGGTCATCATTATCTTTGGCAAAGGCAGCCTGATGGTCTGACAAGAGTTGTCGCACTTGGTCCCATAGGTTTGGATTCAAGTTCTGAACTGCTGCTTGGTATAAATCTCCAACATGGGCAGGTACTTCTTCCTTACTAACTGCAAGATGGTTCAGTCGGTCATGTTTTGTATCCCTGTCTTTGATATCGTCAACTACTCTGTCTATTGGTTGACAAGTGGCTATGTGCGTGTCTCTGTACAGTGTTTTTGGTTGGTCATCAAAATTTGCCACTCTTAAAGGAATATGGCCTGTACTCGGATCTACAATAGCTCTGGCCAGCATCATGCCCTTGGATTGGACAAACTGTTCACTCACTTCAACCACACCAGTCATGATTGTTGAGGAGTCTGCATTGATAATACCGTTTATCATGGTCTCTGTGTTTGGTGGAATGATGACGGTTTCTGCCACCGATACTCGGAACATGGAAGGCAAGCGACTCTCCAAAATACAAGGCACGAGTCTATCGTTTACTGTCACAGTGCCACCACCCATGTTGAGGTTACAGTTGTGTCCATGCAAGAAGTCATAACCCAGAACCGCAGGAACATCTATGTCAGCAATGAGTATAAGTTGTTGTGTGGTCAAGTCGGGAAGAAAGTTTAATTCCAAGGTGGTCTGTCCCAATATTTTTACCAGTCCACCATCTGCCATTTTGATATGACCATGTCCAGGTTCAAGTGCAGGTCGGAGATCCGCTGGAATCGCATGATATTTGTTTGGATGTAAAACTGAAATCGATGACCCGGTATCAATCAGGCAATTCACTTTTACCCCATTGACCTGTGTTGGTAGGAAAAGACCATCATGATTTTGCTTACTAAATTTCTCTGTATTGGGCCCAATGTTTTGGGTTTTAGCTGGAGTCTGGCCCTCGGCACCAGCTACTGACCATTTCCCGACTGGGAAGTACTGGCTTGGTTACCACGTGTTTGCCCATTATGGCTGTCATTCTCAGCTGCATTGTTCCTGAACTGTTGTTGCCTTCGCTTCCGGCATTGAGCCTTCCAGTGTTCCTCGATTCCACAAAAATGACATTTTCCAGGTCTTCTTCCGGATGTGTAGCCCTTAGTTTCAACCGTTGTCAAACTGGTCTCGATCCTGGCAAGTCGTTCCACCAGATTGTTCATTATCGGTTCATTACCATGGCTACCATCACTTGATTCTGGATTGCTTACATTATCCAGACTCTCGCGTTGCATCCTTAGGGAAGCTCCCTGTAATTTACGTTTCCTAGCATTCTGGAATGCTTCATACTCCAGCGCAATCTTGACAGCTTCCTCTAGGCTTGCTGGTTTCCCTTGATAAATGGCCCATTCTAATTCAGAATCATTGAGGGAATCGATGAACCGATCTCTTGCTAATTTCTCTCTTGTTTCACTCGAGGCTACTGGGTAGGCTTTACGCACCAACTTCCTAATATCCTGGGCTAATTCGGTCAGCGGTTCAGACTTTTTCCGCAGACGGTGCTTCATTTGAGCACGGAACATCTCTGATTGGTTCTCTGGCTCAAATCGAGAAGTAAGGGCAGCTACTAATTCCCTATAGTTCCTACAGTGATGTGATTCCAAATCACTAAGGATACCTTGTGCCCGTCCCCGTAAACTTGTAGCCAGCTCTAATGCCTTGGTAGCATTATCCCATCTGTTTATCTCAGCCACCATCTCGAAATGTACAAGATGGTCATGCCATCCTGCTGATCCATCATAAGTTGCAGGATTTTTCTGTTTTCTATATCTTCGAAAATCCCCTGAAGCTAGATAACTACCATCATAGACAGTGTCTGGGTAGTTATTTTCCCTTTGGCCTCGGTTAAGAGCATTTACCCCATAACCGTCACCGCGGTTTCGTCCTGTGGTTTCAAGCCTATTTCTACGATCGAATGTTGCATACCGGTCGTCTTCAACATGACCAAATTGTCGATCATTGTAAGTCCGTCCCCTTATGTTTGGTTGGCTTGTATCTGATCTATTGGCGACATGTTGGTTATTTCCTCGCCTGGGTTCTGCGTCATCTCCAGTATGCCTGATGGGCATAATTCCCTCTTCCTGCCTAAGACCACATTGCTGATCTCCAGCTTGACTGGAATGCTGGGACTGTCTATCCCTAACATCAAGGCTTGCAGGGTATATCTCATGACGTGACCCTTCCCTATTAATCTGGCTAGCCGAATGTGCCAGGGAAATATTCAAAACATCAACCTCTGTTGATGTGTCCAAGGACTGGTCTGTCTTTTCAAATTCATTGATTTGTTTAACCACGTCTCTCTCCGTTTGACGGAGATGCTCTAGAGAGTCCTTCAAGGCCTGCAAATCTGCTGATCCATCAGTCAGATGTGATGAGTCCTGTCTGGGTGAGACATCTTTTCCTTCTGAAGAAGCATGATCAAGATTATCAGCTGCTTGAAAATTCAACTCTACCTCACTGTCATCCAAACCTCCACTGTGAATGTGTTTCTCCATTGGTTTTGTACCACTAGAGTAGTCTCCCTTCCCCTTGTATTCTGGGGAAAACCGTGATGCCATAACAATATAATTTCCTTTCTGGGATATGGAGGGTAAAGCTTGCAATATAATCCCACTATGGTGCCACCAATTGTAGCGTGGTCGGTGGTCAGTGGTCGGCGGTCAGCAATACTATTTATCAGTAGTTGGTCAACAGCTGCTGGCTGATAAGCCTGGGATATGGTTGATGGTTATCTTGGTTGTTGATATTACTAATTGACATTAGACGGTTACTGTTGACGGCAATACTGATGTATGGTCACTTGTTGTGGTCACGGTTTAATTGACGGTCACTGGTTGACGGTTATCGATATATGAACGGTTACATGTTGACGGTCAATGTTGATGTGTATTAACTGGTATGACTGGGGACGGTTTATAGGTAGGTGGTGATAATGTCACTTGACATCGACGGTTACTGTTGACATCGACGGTCACAGACCAATGTTTACTGTCGACGGTCACAGGCTGATGTTTATGTTGATGGTCGACGGTCACAGACTGATGTTTATGTTGACGGTCGACGGTCACAGACTAATGTTTACAGTTGACGTTCGACGGTCACCTGTTGATGGTCAGTGGTCCCAGTGGTTGATGGTTACAGTTGGTAAACCCAAATATACACCAAGTTGATACAGATTTGTAACAACAATAAAGATATTTATTCTTGCAAATACAGGGGTGGTTTTCTGTTGTTTGTTTACATTATGGTAACATCATTGTTTGTTTACGTTATGGTAACACTTGTTTGTTTACAGTATGGTTACCCATATAAATGGTCCCACTTGATGGTTCAACAACAATGATTGAATAAATATTCCCAACCCAAGTATAGGTTATCTGGTGTGGCTGTTTGGTGATTTGTACCTTGGTTGTTGATATTACTGGTGGTACCGCAATTAGTACCTTCAGAGTTAAAGATGCGTCCAGTTGTGAGTCCCAGACAGGACTGACGATCCTCGTTTGTTCAGGGTATATATACCCTCCGACCGGAAGTATAGCACGACCAACATCCAAGCAGTGCTGATTGGCTGAATGTGATGTCATTGCTGGTATCTCGTCACTCATTGGCTGGCGATGATCTCATGCAGCTCAGTGAAAACAACATGGCGGTTTGCATTTCTACTGAGCGGGCGGGAGAATAAAATTTAACTTCACCAGCTTCTATGAACATCGTCGGGATTTACTAGGTACACCACAATTAATTAGAGGACACCTAATTTTATACTGGATAAAGGTAGGTTCTCGGGAAACACTGGATTTCTCGTCAGGGAGGTTTTTTCCATGTCGTTGTTGTTGTTGTTGTTGTCGATCGTCGGACCAGAATTCGCCACAGTATGGTCTTGTGTCACAACTCCAACCTGGGCAGGGGTGTCCAGTGTGCCTCTTCATGCTGTTCTTCCGAAATTCCCCAATATCAGTTCCACAATCAGTACACTGATATACGCCTACCTGAAAATAAAATGCAAACAAATAAAATCAAATGTAAAATTAATATTTTGACGTTTTTGCCCATATTTCGGATATAAATTTTTACACAAATGAAATCTTTTGGATATTAAACAATTATTGAAATTAATAGTTATCAAGGATCACAATTTTGCTTTTCTGAATTTCTTGGTAAAGTTGCCACACCATGACACATGCCATAGTTGTACAGTGTCCTCTTTTGAGCAGAATTTGTTGTGGAAATGTCAGGAACGAACGAGCATGTTGGTGGTGGTTTTACTTTTTTCAACTTAACAAACACACAGGTTTAATTAAACTTGGTTGTTTTTGAACTTCAATGAGTAAGATAAAACATGAAAGACAGCCACGGAACATCATTGAACAATTGAATTTAATCTTACCAGATGTGTTGTTGTTGTCGAATGTCGTCGGACGCACATCAGCCCGGCCGCCTTTGGAGTATTCGGACACATGATTCACACGTCATCATCACATGGCAGTAAGAGTGTTGCCCAAACGTTTGCCAGACTACCAAGTGTATAATTAAAAGCATCCATTTACGACATACTGGTTGAACCAGAACTGGACAGAAGTACAACGAACACCCGCCAATAACTTTTGAAACAGCGAAATTTGGCGCTATTCTTGCAGCACGAGATCACGTGGAGCGGGGAAATTCATTCAGTATCATCACTCAGGCGGATAACTATTCACGGTACAGCATGGTAGTGTCTGTTGTTGTTGTGTCTGTTCCGGATGTACCGACCGACGAATCATGTTGTTGTTCAATGACGGCTGCTGTTCAGATAGCTGCAAGATTTTACTCCCACACAAATAGATTTCACTCTTCTAAGTACCACTCCACATTCCAAAGAATAAATCATTGAATATATCATTTTAGTTGTTTTGTAATTAGCGTCTGCTCTCTCTCTCTCTTCCCGCGACCTCTCAATGCTACGCGCCAAAAATAAACGGCTCGAGAAGTGTATGTATAAAAACTCGGACTTCAACCTAAAATCGGATCTCCGGATCAATTATTTTTCTTTCATGAGAATACTATCAATTCTCACTTAGAATACTGAACTGTTTGAAGAATAAAATAATTCTTGTCGTTTGTAAGGACAGTAATTAGTCTTAATTAAACTTGTCACGATACTTCTAATTTTCGAGTCCGCTTCCGGATTTTTGCAGTTTCGATTCCGAATTTTTTGCAAATCGGCAATTCATCTGGCCTTTGCTAGGGTTCAGTTTTCGTGGATTCATTTCTGCGTGAACTCTGTTACTAAACTGATCAAGTCTATGTTGTCTAAAGAGTATCACTGCGAAGCAAAGACCCAGAAGAAAGAAATATTTGAATACTTGGGCTACATCAATGTTTAAAACTGCTGCTAATTTCACAAGACTCTATAACTCCCGCGACTTTGAATGGAAATCCAAATGTTGAATACAACTTGAACAACAACAACATGCCGAATATCCGTCCCATGTTAGAAACTGTGGATAGTTTTGTTTCCTTTAACTTATTCCAATTTAAGGACTTTGTTTCTTTTGCAAAAGCCATGTGATAGAGGTCTGGTGTAATAATTTTATTAATTTCATTTATTTAGAGTTTGCCTTTCCAAAAATAAATAAATAAACAAAAAAATAACTCAGTGCTCCAAAGAAAGGTAAGGTAATATTTTTTCAAAGGATAATCCTTAAAGTATTAATGAACTAATGAGAACAAAAGTATAACAATAGTGAGAAACGAGCGTACCGGTAGTGAAAATGATAAGTAGGCCCTACTGATTACGGTTCATGTTAGTTTGGTGAGGTTCTGCTTGAGAAACTATAAGATAACATTTGTTCATAAGATTTTGACTTGTATAATATGTCTATTCTTGAGAGTTGAATTAAAACAGAACTTAATTGAACTTTCATTTGTTTATGTCATTTACATGTAGTGCATTTGGCTCTATTGGGGAACGCTGTATTTGATGCCATTGAAATTGTGATCTCTTATATGTAATACATTATCTTACATTGCTATGTCCAATATGGCCTGGACCTGTGTAAATGTATATCCTATTATTGAAAAATAATCTAAGTCCAATCCGTGTCAAAAATAATCAAAGTCCACAAACTCCGTGTCCTTCCGTGTCAACACGGAGAAAGCTCCGTGTGGATATATTCAGCTTACACGGAAATTTTGCAGTTCCGTGTTGTTCCGTGTAAATTCCGTGTAGATCCGTGTGAATGCGGAGATTTGAGCTACGGGCGGGGGGCATACAATTGAGCAATCTCTGATTGCTTCCTTCCTGTGTTTCAATTGAATTTGGTGCAGAGCACCCAGTTCAGGAATAATTAATATCACGGCCGCATTTTAACTACTTGCAGTCGGGGAGGGGGGATAGAGTCATGGTGTCTGCTTTAACTCAAGGTTTACGCCAAGGACCAGTCCATAATTCTACCCCGCATTATGATGCCAACCTGGTGGGAGGGCGGCAACATCAGAAGATTCCCGACAGCTTGGCATATTAGAAAGCATTATATTCCCTTTAAAGCACTATGAAGAGCTCTCGGGATTGGTCAACTCTCGCGTTACTGCAAGCCGGTTAGATCCTGCAAGTGACATATCCAAATGGGAGAGCAGATAGGATTTAAATGATAGTTAATAGTTTTGTTAACTATGGTTAATTCAGAACATACTTTATCTACAAGCTGATCTTAACATTGGAGCCTTCCATAGTAGTTCATACTGCCTGCCCCCTTGGAGATCAGTGCAAACTAATCAATAATAATAATAATAATAAACAACTTTATTTAAACACAGACAAGCCGTCAGTTTACACTGGTTTTCAGGAAAGCCGTGGGAGCAGCTGTCTAGCGAATTCCGCTCAAATTTAATGGGTTGACCTGAAGATGACCATAACGGACATGTGTTTAGTATCTGGAACGTTAGAAGGCATCCCGTTGTGGAGAGAGAATCATTCTCTCTCAGACCTTGATCACTTCAGTTCCTTCATCGTGAGGAGAGAATCATTCTCTCTCAGACCTTGATCACTTCAGTTCCTTCATCGTGAGGAGAGAATCATTCTCTCTCAGACCTTGATCACTTCAGTTCCTTCATCGTGAAGAGAGAATCATTCTCCCTCAGACCTTGATCACTTCAGTTCCTTCATGGTGAGGAGAGAATCATTCTCTCTCAGGTCTACCTTGATCACTTCAGTTCCTTCATGGTGAGGAGAGAATCTTTCTCTCTCAGACCTTGATCACTTCAGTTCCTTCATCGTGAGGAGAGAATCATTCTCTCTCAGACCTTGATCACTTCAGTTCCTTCATGGTGAGGAGAGAATCATTCTCTCTCAGACCTTGATCACTTCAGTTCCTTCATCGTGAGGAGAGAATCATTCTCTCTCAGACCTTGATCACTTCAGTTCCTTCATCGTGAGGAGAGAATCATTCTCTCTCAGACCTTGATCACTTCAGTTCCTTCATGGTGAGGAGAGAATCATTCTCTCTCAGACCTTGATCACTTCAGTTCCTTCATCGTGAGGAGAGAATCATTCTCTCTCAGACCTTGATCACTTCAGTTCCTTCATCGTGAGGAGAGAATCATTCTCTCTCCGGTCTACCTTGATCACTTCAGTTCCTTCATCGTGAGGAGAGAATCATTCTCTCTCAGACCTTGATCACTTCAGTTCCTTCATGGTGAGGAGAGAATCATTCTCTCTCAGGTCTACCTTGATCACTTCACTTCCTTCATCGTGAGGAGAGAATCATTCTCTCTCAGACCTTGATCACTTCAGTTCCTTCATGGTGAGGAGAGAATCATTGTCTCTCAGGTCTACCTTGATCACTTCAGTTCCTTCATGGTGAAGAGAGAATCATTCTCTCTCAGACCTTGATCACTTCACTTCCTTCATCGTGAGGAGAGAATCATTCTCTCTCAGACCTTGATCACTTCAGTTTCTTCATGGTGAGGAGAGAATCATTCTCTCTCAGACCTTGATCACTTCAGTTCCTTCATGGTGAGGAGAGAATCATTCTCTCTCAGACCTTGATCACTTCAGTTCCTTCATGGTGAGGAGAGAATCATTCTCCCTCAGACCTTGATCACTTCAGTTCCTTCATGGTGAGGAGAGAATCATTCTCTCTCAGACCTTGATCACTTCTGTTCCTTCATGGTGAGGAGAGAATCATTCTCTCTCAGACCTTGATCACTTCAGTTCCTTCATCGTGAGGAGAGAATCATTCTCTCTCCGGTCTACCTTGATCACTTCAGTTCCTTCATCGTGAGGAGAGAATCATTCTCTCTCAGACCTTGATCACTTCAGTTCCTTCATCGTGAGGAGAGAATCATTCTCTCTCAGACCTTGATCACTTCAGTTCCTTCATCGTGAGGAGAGAATCATTCTCTCTCAGACCTTGATCACTTCAGTTCCTTCATGGTGAGGAGAGAATCATTCTCTCTCAGGTCTACCTTGATCACTTCACTTCCTTCATCGTGAGGAGAGAATCATTCTCTCTCAGACCTTGATCACTTCAGTTCCTTCATGGTGAGGAGAGAATCATTGTCTCTCAGGTCTACCTTGATCACTTCAGTTCCTTCATGGTGAAGAGAGAATCATTCTCTCTCAGACCTTGATCACTTCACTTCCTTCATCGTGAGGAGAGAATCATTCTCTCTCAGACCTTGATCACTTCAGTTTCTTCATGGTGAGGAGAGAATCATTCTCTCTCAGACCTTGATCACTTCAGTTCCTTCATGGTGAGGAGAGAATCATTCTCTCTCAGACCTTGATCACTTCAGTTCCTTCATGGTGAGGAGAGAATCATTCTCTCTCAGACCTTGATCACTTCAGTTCCTTCATCGTGAGGAGAGAATCATCTCTCTCTCAGACCTTGATCACTTCAGTTCCTTCATGGTGAGGAGAGAATCATTCTCTCTCAGACCTTGATCACTTCAGTTCCTTCATGGTGAGGAGAGAATCATTCTCTCTCAGACCTTGATCACTTCAGTTCCTTCATCGTGAGGAGAGAATCATTCTCTCTCAGACCTTGATCACTTCAGTTCCTTCATGGTGAGGAGAGAATCATTCTCTCTCAGGTCTACCTTGATCACTTCAGTTCCTTCATCGTGAGGAGAGAATCATTCTCTCTCAGACCTTGATCACTTCAGTTCCTTCATCGTGAGGAGAGAATCATTCTCTCTCAGACCTTGATCACTTCAGTTCCTTCATCGTGAGGAGAGAATCATTCTCCCTCAGACCTTGATCACTTCAGTTCCTTCATGTGAGGAGAGAATCATTCTCTCTCAGACCTTGATCACTTCAGTTCCTTCATGGTGAGGAGAGAATCATTCTCTCTCAGACCTTGATCACTTCAGTTCCTTCATCGTGAGGAGAGAATCATTCTCCCTCAGACCTTGATCACTTCAGTTCCTTCATCGTGAGGAGAGAATCATTCTCCCTCAGACCTTGATCACTTCAGTTCCTTCATCGTGAGGAGAGAATCATTTCTCTCTCAGACCTTGATCACTTCAGTTCCTTCATCGTGAGGAGAGAATCATTCTCCCTCAGACCTTGATCACTTCAGTTCCTTCATTGAGAGGAGAGAATCATTCTCTCTCAGACCTTGATCACTTCAGTTCCTTCATCGTGAGGAGAGAATCATTCTCTCTCAGACCTTGATCACTTCAGTTCCTTCACCTCAATATCTTTCATAGCTGTGGAGTAAACCAGTAAATATTAGTTCCCCCTGGAATCTCCTGAAACATTGCTGCGAGATTCCATGAATGGCTGGATTCTCTGCCAGCACACATTTATTTCAATTCACAGCTTAACGTTTCAAACACCGTATCACACGCCTTAAAAAAATTTAGGTGTGCATTTTAGGTGTGCTAACCACATACCTTGCACGATTTTAGGTGTGCTTTAATCACTCACCAGGGCCCGTACAAATCACAAGGCCTGGAACATCCAAATTTACCATGCTGTACTTGGCTCCCGATCAACTTGATTCCGCTCTCCCTCTCTATTCCTCTCTCTTCGAAATCATCCAATCTATTTCTCCTTCACATATTATGCATTTGCGCCCTTATAGTTAAACGTAGGCCTGAATCACGTACGATTCTTTTGAAGTTCACGATGGCATATTACCATGGTTTTACATTTGTCCTTCCACCCACAGTCTGTAATTTTATTCGAATTTAGATTTATGTTTGTTCCCACCCAGTGTGGAATACTAATTAAGAGTCATAACATTTTGAATATCAATCTGTCTTTCTTCGAACAGTACTGTCACTAATGATAACGGTTAACAAACAACGGGTACTGTAACTACCGCACCGATCCACTTAAACGCAATCTTGTCGGGGCATTTGTCAACTTAACAGAATATAGATAATTTGAAATATACGAATGTCTAATATACTGATAACTTTGACATCCAATATGAATTGTCGGTTCAGAATTATGTTTCCTTAGACTCAGAAAATTTAGACATGTTGAGACAAGAAATCATGACATAACTATGTGCATGTCCTATTCTACATCATATTCCTATCTGTATTTATTGCATTTATATATCTCATTTGCTCAAGTTGACTTCCCCTCCTGCAAGCTTGGTCAGTTGTCCCTCCAGGTGGTGTGATAAGTGGTCATAAAATGGTTACACAGCTAAAGTATTATTGTTGGGGCAGAGTACTGTCCATTGACCTTTGTGTGACATGCCTCTAGTCTAAAAAACTCCATGCTCTCAAATTCTGGGAAAGCCCTCCCCACTCTTCAGTGCCAGTAGTCATTAACCACAGACAGATTGCTCCCACATTAACTTTTCCATTCAACTACCACAGTTCTGGCCATGCCTGACATTACATACATCTCCAATATGATAAGCTGCCAAACTTGTCATTTTATAGTCTGTTTAGTCTCTTCTCATTGTATTTATCCCTGTTTGGGCACATACATGTAAGGTACTGGTATGGGCGAAATCCCTGACTGTTTTATCCAATATGTATTTAAACCTACAGGTATATTTTCAAACTCGAGAGCAGGTCGACTTGTATTGTTTACCCCCCACCATCTTTCCTCAATAACCATTGCCCATTGTCAATTTCCACATAGCATTATTTCGTCAATACCATCACAGGGATTCATACAAGTCAAAAATTTTACCACCGAAAACTCAATATTACTCAAAATTGAGTTTTCACAATGGTGAAATTGAGTTTTCAAAATTTTTAACCGCCGATTCAAAGATTGCAATTGAGTTTTCAAAAAATTTTACCACCGATTTACCTATTGGTATTCAGTTCTCAAATATTTCAACCACCACCATGCACAGGATGTTGTTGGTGTGTTTTAATATGGTCAATATATTATACTATGAGCAGGGGTTATTTTGACAAAACATTTTCATCTACCCAATATCCAAATTCAATAAAACTCATTCTATTCAGCGCGTCTTCAGCTAAAGTTTTCATCGAATGAAGTATAAAAACCGAGAGATTTACATGTACCGTACCACAAGATCAGTCTGAATAACAATGGACATGGATCTATATCACGAATGAAATCGGAGGGAGAAATCAAGCAGTAATTGTTCAAAACAGCAAACGATCGAACCAGGAAACATGCCCTCTTGTCTGCAGCTAACTGCACCAAACACAGCCTCTGCAGATTGTTACTGAATTAAAGTTTAATAAAGCTTTTACATGAGACAGATCTGCCAAGTTCTAAAGTCTAAATTTTCTGTAAACTACCGAATATTTTGGATGGTCACATTTACTCAATGTTAAATTTTTTAAGCAAATTTCTTGAGTGCTATTTATCTCCTGTTAAGTTTTCCAAAATCCAGTTCTGGAGGTCACCTCGTATTTAAAGTATGGTTTTCCATTACTCTTCCAACTATGAAAATTTATTGTTTATAATCAACGAGGAGTCAACTTTATGGAGCAGACGAAGATAAAATATGCAGCCTGGTCTCGTCGCAGTGTCAGTCGCACTAACATCTCACGAGTGAAGTTGTGGACCAGTCAATGTACTTTACAAAAATACAACCCGATCATGATTGCAGGTCTTGGCTTTAGCAAGTCATGTGAAATTTAGACGTTTAGTCTTGATGTATTTTCAATCTTTGACATCGCTGGACATTTAACTTTTTACTTCGTGTTTGATGGATACTGAATGGACCGAACGTCGGCATCACGGTCCAGATTTAACCGGGAAATATGGTCGACTGACTGCAGGCACGTGGCTGTACAAAGCGCAAGACTGTCTGTCGGCTGTCAACCCTATTGCGGTAATGGAAACTTCCACTGACCCGTGTTGTAAGCCCACAAGCCGATGAATCGAATTGGAAGAGTTCACTTTCAAAATAGGGAAGTAAGGCACAAAAGTTTTCAACTACGTAACAACAACGCGAGGGCAGATTTTTCTTTGTATTTCATTTCTGAAACTTGCAACTCTGGCGGACAAATTGATGACCTACGCGATTTAAAGATGACAACAACAGCTACACAGGGTCTGTCTGAAGTTGAAGAAAAAAATAACTTTTACGGCGACAGATGACCGATAAAAACTTTTGGGCGGCAGTCCCTGTTGTCAAACTTCAGTGATAGTTTGGAAACCCTCGGCAGTACGAATGCAGGCTGCCACACAATAAACGTTTGAGGGTTCCGGAAATAATGTATGCAAGCAATTGTGTCTGCCGCTACGCGGCGCTGTGATCAGCATACTCGAAGTCGTTAACAACAACACCACCACCACACGTGGTGGCATGCTCTCGGCGCCTGTTAGTGTCGTTTTCACGGTAAGATCGTCATTCGATTGAGTTTATTTCGTAATTTGGGGCTGTCAAATTAACTTTGACCATGTCTGGCGAATTGAGTTTTCCATGAAAAATTGAGTATTTGTCCAGTAAAACGAAAGCAATTGAGTTTCCTGCCATACGAATTGAGTTTTCAATTGTACATGTTGTATGAATCCCTGCATCAGATCTCCTCCTTTTATCAGTAACCGGCTGCTTTCAGGATTATACTGTGCTTTTATATGGATTATACTGTGCCGTGTTCTCATGGATTTATTAAGTGTAAATACCACATCTATATTGATTTACTTTTCCTCAGGTGTATATATGCTATCGAGCAAAACGACTCTGACGCATGTACATTTAGGACAGCCTGCTGTGATTTTTGTTCCTACGAAGTAGGCTACAGATCGCAAATTGTCCGGTAATCAGTGAGTCAGTGAGTCAGTCAGTCCATCCGAATCCTTTCGTCGGCAAAATAAGGAGAACCATTGACATTAGAACCTTGATTTTTGGCATGAACGTGCATTAGGGCATTGTTACCAACAAGTTTTGAGCTGACCGAATTCTGATGAAAATTTGATTTATAATTATTTTTTTTATTATTTATTGATGGCTCAGCGAGTGCACTGTCATGCCCATTAGGAATCCTTGGCTGTATGTTTCGCTGTATATATAACACAGTACAAAACCTGGTGGGATATGCCATCCGTAATTGTTTTGAGAGCTAGAGGTCACAGCAGTGTAGCTGGGTCACCCCCAATAGGCCTATAAACAGGCTTGGAATTCGAGAATTTAGTTAATACTGCCATGGAGTAATAATTATATTGTTCTTAGAGGTCAGAGCAGGGGAGACAAAAATAAACAGATCTGTCTGGGAGTTAAAAAAATATCAAAACAGATGGTACCGGTATTACATTAACTCATTCAGTACCGAGCTTCATTTCTGGCCTCAGTACCAGTAGCTCCACAGCTGAGTCTCAATGCGTGCAGTGCACGAACATCCATCACAGAAACTGTCTACCAAAAGTTCATTTCAAAAATATTTTGTTTATGAAAGTGAATAAAATTTGAAACTTTATATCTCCATGAAATACACAAACATCAGAAATTGTGTTTGTGTTTATATTTTTATAATTATACATGAAATTATGCATGCAAACTTCATGAAAACAAAAATAACATCGAAATTGTCATGGTCTGGTTTCAGATGTACGTAATCTCTGGCTGGTAAAATTTATAGCTGATTGTAGTATACATTCCCTGGATAAAGATGATAATTTCCATAATTTATTTCATCCACATATTACTTATAAATTAAAGTTTTGATCTGGTAGAAATATTTGTTGATAGTGATGATATTACGTGCAAAATAATGAAGTAGAAGGGTTTTTTTCTCGTCTGATTCAATCGCGTCATTTGGAAATTTTTGTGATTTTATTTTTTATCTGCGTTTTCAAACAACGATCTTGAAATAATTTTTCTGTTAGTCAAATCCAAATTTCGGAAATTGTTACGTGAGAAAATAAGCTTCGTAAACATATAGGCCTTTAATTACATTTGACAATGCTTAGATATGAAAATTCTATTTTCCCATGACAGTTACGTTTTGCGCCATATGGCGTCTATGGGGTTGAGGAGGCCCAGATCTGTGACGCCGAACGGCGCTTACGGTACCGAATGAGTTAAACCATAGACAGTGCAGATTCTATGAGTTCACATGTTGACGTCCTTATTAATTTATTAACGTTCCAGGGGACATCTGAACAGCTGCCGTTAACTTGACACACACTTTTGCTATATACACACGTTTTGATTACTAGTAACTGCTACATTGTGGGAAAGGAAATTAAACAGATATGTTTTACAGTATTAAGAGGCTGTATTTAAGATGCTAAGTACAATCCTCAAATTCTACATTCATCAGATTGCCGATACCCAAAATGTGTTGTCTCATATATCTAGATAACAATGTGATGTAGAGATGCTATTTATTCATCTTTGTACCGGTCATGCTCAGGAGAATGACATAGAATCATTATTATCATGTGCCGAGAAGGTGTTGGTCTTGAGTTGAATTACCGTAAACTACATAAATGCTACCTTTCTACTATAGGACTATATATAAGAATTTGTTAATAAGAATGGAAAATAATGCGATTCAAAAAGTTGTTTTGGAGCTGGACAAGGGCACTGAAAACCATTAAACAGATATATTATGTTCACACGTAAAGCCTGAAATCTACTGAACTTTTTATTATTCAATCTGTTCCTTTAGTTAAAAAATTGTAAAATTAAATTGGCGATCGTTATTTATTTTTGGAATGAAGGCGCATAATCCATTAGGAGACTGTTACCAACAAGTTCTGAGCTGACCTACTTTTGATGAAAATTTCTGGTGATTTTTGATGAAAATCACTGGTGATTCTGACTTGGGCAGTGCCCATCCTAATAGGATTTCAACTGGGGTGGGGATTTTCAAGAGTTCCGTTGGCGTCGGAGTCCTAATGCTTACCCTACTTCGTAAGTCCTGTGACGTTAGTCACACTGCTCATGTTTACAACTCCCATGCAATTTAGTATTTTTTCTGTTTTACCCAAGATTGTTTTCTCATGGACAGCTCTCACTCGTTGTATGAATTACTGTTCCGAATGATTTGACTGTGATATAATAACTATATTGATCATGATAATTTCTCACATGTTCATGAACTTGTGATTTCCTTACCTGATCAGTTCTGCTAATTTGCTAGTTGTGGGTCTGTTTTCCGATTTATAATAATGCCACACATTAAACAATTTTATCTGCTGTCTTTCAGATACATTAGGGGTGGGGGTAGGCGAATTTGGGGAACCTATTTTGGGGGCGCCGCGGCTGCGTGTACACTTGCCGGGACTCTGAAGGATCCCTCTGCGGCTGTGATGGTCACGTCACGTGTGGGGTGTGGGCACATGCACGCCATACACATATCATACGACTATCGCTGTCGCCCCTTGCTCTGGCTCTGTCAGACCAAATCGCAATTCCTTTGGTTTCGTCAGTCAGTGAGGTACGCCTCGCTGGCGTCCACCCATTCATGGCATACCCATTGTTGCGTTCATCATTTATTTACTCTAGCCAATTCCTGATGGTCACGTCACATCTGAGAAGCGAAACATTCACGTCGTACACATACATTCTAGCACAATCAAACCCACACGTGAATTTACTGTGCTCCTCAACTGAGGAGATTCATATACATTCATTGGATTTACTCGTGCTCTCAAGCCTCCCGTATTGGTCTGTGAGTTTTTACATTTATGTACTTTCTCATTATACCGAATTCCTTACCGCATTTCACTGTATATTTTTAAAAAATATGTACAGTAGAAATCCTCAATGTATTGGGATCGCTTAGATATGGCGCTCGCCATTCTGTAAACAAGCATATCGGGTCTATGCTTTCACTATGGGATTATTCTGCTCTGCATCGAAAATAATATATACGTTGTTTCATTGTAAATCGTATACCAGTGATAAATATGTTAAATGTCTGACACGACAAACTATGGCACGGAATTGGCTTTTACGATCATAGGTTACGTTGAGCATTACTGATCTGGTAAGGGACTCTTGTTGACATGTTACTAGGCAGCCATTTTGACTGACAGCACACCTCTCTCGAGATAATGCGTCGGAGTCATAGAGTCCTTTGCTGGAGAAGTTACGTAACCTCTTTGTTACTGTGAATTCTTTGTGCGAATTTCTATAGGTAGTTGGATATACCTTGGCAAGACAATGCATGTACATGAAGACAGCTATACTAATAGCTTGAGCTCTGTACTGATATTCGCACTTTGGATTTACGTTTCAGAGAACGGTGTATATCACAATAGCACATTGTTGTCTGTACATTAGTAGAACGATGCGAAGTATTTTTTGGCATGTTATGGAAATAAAATACTGTCTAGAATGTTTCACGTTCCAAACATCTTTCGCTCCAATACTATTTACAGTTTGATGTACATGTATATAGGTGTACCGTAATTATCAACTATACGTTTGCACATGTATAGTAGTTCAACATGTGGTGCTGCAAAGGTATTACAGTACAAGTGGGGCTTTACTGATACCTATACAGTGAATCACTATTCATTGTTGCGCATTACGGTGTTGTACGCTTGATTTTTACGTATGGACAGTTACGATGGGGTCCATCTCTTGTTATATATCAAGAAACTGAGACTTTCTTTGATTGAGCTCGTTTCTGTACACATAGTGGCATCTATCGTTCTATAAGCCCAGAGCTGGCACTGTGAGAAGTTAAATGCTCTGTATGATATGATTATTGGCACTAATTTAATCATATCTATATTTTTCAGAATTATGTCTGACTCGGATAAATCTGGAAAAGCGTCCCCGTCCGGTTGCTCTAAATGCCATCAATGGTCGGTTAAGGGTACCATTGGGCATGAGTGCTCGAAATGCTCGCTATGCACGGAAGGGAATAGGTGCGAGGTATGTTCTGCCTGGCCGGAGGACGTCTTTCAGCGCTGGCTGTTTGTACGTTCACGGTCCGTGGCGGCACTACCGACCGTGAGCCCGGGTACCTCCGGCGACATCTGTATATGGCGAGATTCCGCTGGTGGATGTTTCGTCCCCGAGGCCCACCCTCTGTACAGACCATTTGGTCTTTGATATATGTTGGCATTTGTGGGAAGTTGATGCTGGGTCGACATCGGGCCTTACAGAGTAGTGCCGTCATTTAGATCTGACGACGACACAGCTCACCAATCTCCAATGCACGAGTTGTCACAGCGAAACATCTCACCAATTACCAGTATACGAGTTGTCAGAGCATTTCCATCATAGCTCTCTAGATTTGTATCTAATACCGCTTATGCCGGTGCTAGGGGCCGTGTGGTCATATCAACCAAGTTGCCACATGAACAGGTACAATAAAAGCGTACCTGAGATACAACACATATCACGAATTGTTAGATTCTTGGTATGTGCTTTAGAATATGTTTACCAGAAGACTATTCTGTGAAGTCATGTGACGCAGTCAGTATTTCGGCACCTCTTCCCACTTCCCTTATATGTGGTGTAATTCCTGCGGTATCCCAACCCTTAGGGAGGTTTATACCCGAAGCGGAGCTAGATGCACGTTTTGCGGAGCTTTATCGTGCTCTGGGCCAGGCACACCGGTGTTCGTGGTTCCCCGTATAGGGAGCGCCGCGTTGGGAAAGCCCCCTGCTAGTTCTTCGACCAAGAAACGCAGGGCGCACCAGTCGAAGGTGCGAGCCAAGACTTTGCGCGGCCCGTCTGAGACTTGTAGTTCTATCCAAGCTATCGAGTGCTCCTACGACTCTAGTCGCTAGTGAGACACTGTCCGATCCCTCTCGGGGTCCGACGGGAGATGGTATGGATGGGTACACAACTGTGCTCGACGGGATGGCCAAGTCCACCAGCCTAGCCGAGATTGAGGTCGAGCAATCTCCAGCCGACACGGACCACCCGGTCCGTGTTGTGGCATCGTACGGTGGCCGTGATCACTCCGATGCCGGGTTGCTAGCCCGTGCTCGTGATCATGACTCCGTTCAACCGGGAACATCCGGCCTCGGCCGTGACGGTTACCCGTTGAACGGGGATCATATCCAATCCTCTTGGTCACGCCCCACGGGTGACCTAGGATCTTCATCCGGCTCCGTCATCGGCTCTATTGATGATCGGTTGCTTGAGGATACGGATATGGAGGTCGGTTCAACGTCCGGAGAGGACCCCGTCCCTCACGTTGACTTGGACCAGGAGCAAGTGGGTACCATCGATGCGGCTCTTCTGCGGGCTGCCGCTCAACAGAAGATGCCGGGAGGCCCACAGCTCTTTACGCTCGGCTGCTGAAGTGTGCGGTGTCCCTACGAACACTAAGCAGCAAGAACCCGTTAAGCGATCGCTAACAGGTCAGCCGCCGGCTCGCCGGCCGGAGCTACCCTCGTTAGGGTTAGATCCATTTGTGGATCGACTTTCGATGCGCTTTCGGTGAAGCGTTCCCTGCGTACGGCTCCACCCGGGTTCACTGAGCTCGTCCGAAGTCAAGCGGATGGAATCGGCTTCGAAGGTTGGATGGCAGTCCGCCTTTTTCCTGACCGGCAGACATCGGGAGGATCTCCATTCAAACGATACGTTGCGCCGGTCGGTTGAGGAAGAGCTCAAGGTTGCAGAGTGTTCGGCCCGGGCCGGGTTACCTTTAGCCACCTTCTGCATATGACACACGCATCGCACGTAGCAGCCCTGCAGCGTACGGCTGACGACGCGGTGTCCCGGTTGCACTCCTTGGATGCGGAAGCGATTCCGAAAACCATGGTGCTTCCGGCTGGCGATGGAGGACCGCTATCGGTTCCTCAAGCACCCCCAGAGTTCTACCACTGTATGCAGTTGGCTACTGCAACGGGATTGGACCTTCTGACGAGGGTGATAGCCAGAGTGCAGATTGCCCGACGGAGACTCTTCCTGACCATGCGCAGAACCTCATCAACTTACCACTCGGTAATGAAGAGCTGTTCTCCGACAGACTCAAAGCTTACGCTGCTGAGGGTCATATTGACTCTCAGGAGCTCGAGTCCATGGTCAAACAACAAGGATGGCTAAGGGGAAACGCAAAGCCAGCGTTTCCAAGCCCGCTGATTCTTTCTCTGGCTCTTCGAAGCCCAAGAAGGCCAGAAGAGGCTACCGTGGCAAGGGGAAGGGCAAGAAAGGGTCTAACAACCCTTCTAAGCCCGCTGGTAAGGGTGGGAAGCGCACCGGACATGTAATTGTGCGCTCCCCCACTGCCCAGGACACCAACCTCAAGCTCAGCACGAGTTTGGGGGGGGGGGCCCACCGGACTCGACACTTCTGTGTAGGCGCCCGAAACTGCCGGTCGGAGGCCGTCTCGCGCACTTCACCTCTTGGTGGAATCGATACAGTGCAGACAGCCTAGTAAGGCAGATTGTCGCGGAAGGTTATCGAATGGAATGGAGCGCTCCAAACCGTTCACCTCCGCTGACAGGGACCCCACTGGTGACCCCGTTACCTCGAGACTCAAATTGCTATTATACGGGACGAGATAACTTCCCTTCTCGCCAAAGCGGCGGTAGTAGAGGTGAAAGATCCGGCAACGGATCCGGGGTTTTACACCAGGATGTTTTTGGTGTCCAAGAAAACCGGGGGATGGCGACCGGTCCTCAATCTACGGCCTCTCAACCGTTACATTCGCATCGAGAGATTCAAGATGGAAACTCTTCGATCTGTACGGGCCGGCGTTCGGGTCGGCATGTGGGCCGCTTCAGTAGATTTGAAGGACGCACACTTATACGCATACGCATACCGATCCATTCGGACTACAAAAAGTAAGGTTCGCCATCGACGGCGAGATATTGGAATTCCAAGCGTCACCGTTCGGAATTACATCTGCCCCTAGAGTTTTCACACGGGTAGTGGATGCCTCTATCGGTCGGAGGTGTGGTGTGGATATCAGCACGTACATCGACGATTGGTTGGTCAAGGGACCGTCGGAAACGGCGGTCACCTATGCGATCAGGTTGACACTATTCCATGCGCTTCTCAGCGGCTGGATAGTCAACGTACCCAAGTCAGCGCTGACCCCGTCACAGTTGTTCATACACCTGGGGGTTCATTTCGATCTCCGGATCGAGCGGGTTCGGCCTTCGCCGGCTGCCCTAGATCTGCTGGAGGAGATGCTCGCGGTGTTCTTCACCTGCCGAGCTCTCCCGGCGAGAGAGTTCTTGCGACTTCTGGGTTGACTGGTCAGTCTGGGAGAAGTGGTCAACTACGGTCCATTTCGACGCAGACCCATACAAATGTACCTAATGTCCTTCTGGAAACAGAGCACAGGTCATTTGAACCAACCAATCCCGATAGACTCAAATCTATTATCAGCCCTCGGCTGGTGGCGGAACCAGGACAACCGCATCATGGGGGCCCCGTTGCATCCGAGTGTCAGGCCTCGATATAGTAGGCGATTGAACCGATCGATCGCCCCTCGATCGCCTCAACGAGATTTCACCAGAATGATAATTTGATCTCCCCGGTTATGTCGGGTGATCAGTAAAAGTTTATCATGAACACCATGGTTCTGTTAAATTTAAAACCACGTTTTCATTGACTCGGCAAAACTGGGACAAGGTCACAGAGAAAAGTGTTGACCAGTTTTATAGTTTTCAATAACTGAATACAAAACAGGTCTAAATCTGCGTATTTAAGCCAATTCTTTAAACTACCACGTAGATTCGGCAGTTTCTGGGGAATTCCAAGCTTGAACTGGCCTAAGTAAAACAGCGTCATTGATTGGCTGAGACTGAGGCCCGGCGTGAGAGGCCCGGCGTGATTGGAGGTACAGGGTTTGTTTGCACGTGGTCGTTATGGTCACTGTCGAGGCCGAGAAAGAATGCAGACGAATGGCGGGCAGATATCTACGGCGAAGAGGAACAGGTCTCTGGGGGGGGGGAAATGTTTACAATAAACTCAAATGTGCGGATTTGACAAGTTAGCCATCAATGTTAGATACTCCGATTGTTTATACACGCGTTACGTGAAATATTCAGGAATTTGGAAGCAGATTTTACTATTTTTCGAACATTTCTCTTGGAGCGCACCAAACACATTTGGTGTTAAATCGCGCATTTTCTGTCGCTTATTTCTGTTAGTCTCAACAAAAACTCCCCCGATTTCATTTTACCCTTATTACAAAACATACCAACAGATATATATACTCAGATTTATTGAAATTTTGGCTTGATGAAAATATATAGTTTTAATTAGGTTTTACTCAAAGTAAACGTGAAAAATTGCAAAAATGATCCATTACATGGGAACTCAGTGACTTGTCAAAATCCCTCTGGGTTCGGTGAACAATCATCAAAACCTGCTTACATGGGGATCCACATAAGTCATCTATACCTGCTTATATCAGGGAAAGAGTTAAGTCATTTTGCACAATTCCACTCTAGTTTTAGGTGATCGATTCAGGTGATCGATTGGTTACCTGGTTGATCTACCAGGAGATCAAAAAATTGATCACCTGAACCAAAAATCAGAGGATCAATTTTTTGATCACCTGGTGTTGTCTTATTTCGAGGCCTGATGTCTGATAAATTCCTAGGACTGATCCTAACTTTGCTGGCTGATAAATTTACATGACTGATCGTTTGACTGCAAATTAATTTTGTTCTTTCAGATTTGAAAACGCAGAACATATTCCTAACGAAGCAGGATGTAATCAAGCTGGGAGATTTTGGTATAGCCCGTGTGTTGCACGACAAAGATGATCATGCTCAGACCACTATAGGAACGCCCTACTATCTCAGTCCAGAGATCTGCCAGAAACTAGTGTATCCTGCTCATGTCATTAAAGCTATGTGCCTTAATTAGTAGATGATTCAATATCTAGAGAGCCGGGAATCTCCAAACGATAACTGTGCATCAAGATCTACTAGAAAACCTAACAAAAGTGATTTTGCTGCTTTGATAGCATAATAGTGACGTCGTATTGTAAAGTAGATATTTTGGGACTGACTTTTGGACTTTCATCCCTGAATTGTTTCATACATGATGTATTGAATGTGGTTTTTGGACATTCCCTCCCAAAATTGTTTTATTTTTAGCCCACCATCACCAGATGGTGGGCTGTTCAAATCGCTTTTTGTCTGTCATCCGTCCGTAAACAATACTTGTTATCGCGATTTCTCAGGAACTACTGCAAGGATTTTTCTCAAATTTGATACACAGGTTCCCCTTGGGGTCTAGTTTTGCAAGATACCTTTTCTGGTCCGATCTTGGATTTCCCCATGAAACTCTCAGGAAGTACTTCATGCATCTTTCTCAAATTTTGTAAACAGGTTCCCCTTGGGGTCTAGTTGTGCAAGATCTGTTTTTCGGTCCGATTTGAAAATTCAATATGACCATCAGGCGGCCATCTTGAATTCCCCCATGAAACATTGTTATCGTGAATTTCCAGGAATTAGTTCATGGATCTTTCTGAAATTTGGTGCACAGGTCCCACAAGGGGCCTAGTTGTGCAAGATACCTTTTTGGTCCGATTCGAAAATTTGATTTATGCTTCAAATTAATACGGTATTCCCGAGTTGTGGTGTTGCATCACAAGAGTCGGCGGATCAAACAGTGAGGCATATTCTATATATTGAGTATAGAGAATATCCATACCTTCACCTTCTATATCGAGGAGTTCAAATGATTCCGAATTAAAATGTATTTCTTCAAATTTTAAATCAGTTTACTTTATGGTCAATGCCGTTTTAAGTGAACTGCCCAACCATTTGGTCTGCAGACGGGTCAGTTACACGGGGGATGTCACTCTTGTGATGCAGCACAACTCGACAAATGTAGACTACTGCGTGTTTTGATCCAAGGGAGATTATCAGGATTCAGACACTTTCATAGTTTCAACATTACTGCACGGACCGGATCGCTTCAGTATTGTGTTGTGTACCATATTACTATTTTCGAGCATGGTATCTTGAAAGAGCCCAGTAAAGAGAACAGAATTAGCATTCGTTCCTAATTATAAAATCTTAGGTATGTTTCATAGCTCATGCCAAAGTGTCAAAGAGATTTTAGGTGGATACCTTGTCACTTTTTGGGTTCTGCGTAGCAGAAGCCATTATCTATGTACTGAATGGTCTCCGGTTATAAATGACGCTCTCAATAATGGTATGCGTCTATAACTTTGTCACAATTTGTGTCCCTGAGCGCCAAGAAATAGTTCGTTTTCACCCTTTGAAAAGTAACTTTAGCATTACTTTTGCCCTCATCAAATATATGTAATAGTGTTTTTATGTGAATGGAATCATTGTCTGAACTACATGTATTCATGCGTTTATCTTGTGAAATAGTAGATATTTTGGTATAAATTTAAAATAGCCAGGTTGAGGAGTATGGCAATGTACGGTGAGGGTTGCTATTTTACTACATGATTGCAGGCCTTAAAATTTGAGGCATAGTATTAGCCAGCCATACGTCTTCCCGTCTTTGAGACGGGCAGTCAGTCAGTGAGACGCTGAGACGGGCGGTGACAAACTGAGACGGGATGTCCGACATCACAAGACGAGACAATTTGCTTTCCAAAGACAAAATAATTTTTAAAAAACGTGGAAAAAAAAACCCAAACGTGGTTGTTGTATTTGTTATGGATTGTTGGACGTCGACCACGTGGAAATCCCCTCGACTGGAAGGAATCCAAGACATGAATTTGAAAACGAGGGCAACCCCGTTCCTAAAGGTTTTCTCAAATCATCTGACACGCCTGTGGATTTTTCAACCCGCTGTACACTATGCAGTGTACGGCATAAGTAAGCAACTGAGAATGTGGTCTCTCAGCTCTGCACAAGGGCACTACGATATCATTCCTGAACAAATTAATCTATCTGCACGGAGATTGGTTTTACTCTGCGAGAGAATTGCAAAGCGGCAAGATGTCAAACGAACGAGGTCTTTTATTGATAGATTTCTTCAGAAAGAAAAATGTGGAGTCATATACGTCGAATTCTGTCAGCGAGGATTCGAGGAATGACGATGAACCAACTGTCGGCCGACTGGCAAGTGTTATGTGACTCGCGAAAGAGAAACCAGCGAGATCCGTCACCGTCACCAGTTGTGTAGCCAAAAACTGAGATGTTATCGCAAGCATGGACTAAAACGTTTCCCTGGTTCTCATTGATGCTGATAAATACAACGCAAACGCGCAGTGTGTCATCAAGTAGGTCAGCTAGGGGCATGGATTGACGAGACAAGAAATTTCAGGTTATTGTTTTGACCAAAACGCAACAACAACGATGTATTTTTTTCAAGCACCTATTTGGTTTTAGTGGTAAGGAGAGAATAATCAAAGTTTTGCTTAGTCCTTTTCGTTCAAGCCGATGGGTGCTCTCGTGTGGAGTTGATAGATCCAGTAACGCTCTCGAGCTTGGCGTAATTTGGTGCTAGCTTCGAGATCTGGGTCTGATGTCATTACTTCGATAATGTGGAAGCTAATGTGGTCAGTCGTGTGGCCGGCTGACCAGAAATGAAGTGGTGCTGGGTTTAAACTATGATTCCGTGTGTCATTGTAATGTTCTCGGATACGTTCGTGGAAGGTTCTCTTGGTTTCTCCAACGTATTGTTTGGAGCATTTGGTGCATGTGAGTAAATAGATCACATTGCGGGTGCAACAATTACCAATGAGATTGCTATTGTAGCGTAGTCTAAGTTGTGTGTCCACGAAGTCTTTCATGTGCGCCGTTAGAGTCATGGACGCAGTATGTAGGATGTCGTTCCATCCTGACGTAAAGGAGGTATCGTTGGCTCCCAGTTGTGGCAGGCAACGGAGGACGAGTGATGGGGGGCATCTACTCTTATCGATGCAATAGTTGAGGAAAGAGAGGTGGACTTCTAGTCTTTCCTTCTTGCATAGGATGTTTCGTGTAAGGCGGTACGTTCCCATAGCTTGGTCGAGAATTCGTGGGCCTCCACTGTAGTTCGCTGTGCTGACTTCATGGGGGTCTTCTCAGCATCTTTTGCTGGGACGCTCACCCACAGTGAGATTGATGGCAGATTGGATCGGTTCAGCAGCGGTACTCGTGTTGCTCGCTGATTCTAAGTCCATTCCGCCGAACCCGCTAATGATGCTGGGGCTTGGTGTGATGATGTGGTTGACATCTTCGCCTCTCAGCAGTGCTTCTTCGGCTGCTCGAACTTCTGCTTCGGCCATCCTTTGCTTCGTCCAGATTGAGGAAGTATATATGGTATGGAGTGAAGAAAATCAGTACTCGGCAAAGGCTGGAGTTGACTTCTGTCTGTAAAAACCTAACCGGTTTCGATCGATGTGATCTCATCAGAGGTTGTGTGTGAATGGCCATTCGGCCGCTTTATATAGTGGAGAAATACCGTAGGCCCGTGTAGGCCGGTATGTATCGTAACTATGTGACCGTAGGCCGTTGTAGGCTGGTGAGCGGCCCTGTTGCTATGGTGTAGGCCGGTGTGGGTCAATGATTGACATGTCGGCCGTAAGCGTGGGCCGGTGGGGGGTATATTGGCTATAGTGTAGGCCGGTAATATAATCCGTTACGTAGTGATATGACACAATGAATGGTCTCCAAAAAAGGGGGGGTGAATGGTCCAAATAAACGGAAGAAAAAGCAAAGGTTGGTGAATAAAGATTAATTTATTATGTTGAATATGTTTTTGTTTTCGTTATTCACATGCATTTACAGACTTCCGTAGATATGACGTGTAAAGTCTTAAAAGTCTAGAAGACTGGCTAGTAGCGAGTCCCAATCTGTGTCGGCCTGGGGTGTCGAGGTCCGAGGTCGTCTCGATGTTTGAGCAAATCATCGATTCCTTGACAATGTCATTAAGTGATGACTGGGCTGGTCGATCGACTGGGTCTGCAATCTGTGGTGGACTAGCTTCAGTGGGTGTGACCACAGGCTGTGGAGGGGTAATACCACTGGATGCTTCTTCCTGGGGTGTGGTGGTGGCCCCAGTGAGGTGGTTAAACGGGGGCAGTTCGTCCCCTAGACTTGCCGACTGGAAAAAGCACATCAACTGATGTTTATGGTAATCCCTTTTGCGTTTGTAGGTCTTACCGCAGTGGCAGGTGGTAAACCCTCTTTTTAGGTGGTGGATACGTCGATGTCGGTATAGTCCGTAACGTCCAGTTGAGGTGCTTTTTCCAGTCGGCAAGTCTAGGGGACGAACTGCCCCTGTTTAACCACCTCACTGGGGCCACCACCACACCCCAGGAAGAAGCATCCAGTGGTATTACCCCTCCACAGCCTGTGGTCACACCCACTGAAGCTAGTCCACCACAGATTGCAGACCCAGTCGATCGACCAGCCCAGTCATCACTTAATGACATTGTCAAGGAATCGATGATTTGCTCAAACATAGAGACGACCTCGGACCTCGACACCCCACCTCAGGCCGACACAGATTGGGACTAGCTACTAGCCAGTCTTCTAGACTTTTAAGACTTTACACGTCATATCTACGGAAGTCTGTAAATGCATGTGAATAACGAAAACAAAAACATATTCAACATAATAAATTAATCTTTATTCACCAACCTTTGCTTTTTCTTCCGTTTATTTGGACCATTCATTTTTTGGAGACCATTTATTGTGTCATATCACTACGTAACGGATTATACTACCGGCCTACACTATAGCCAATATACCCCCCACCGGCCCACGCTTACGGCCGACATGTCAATCATTGACCCACACCGGCCTACACCATAGCAACAGGGCCGCTCACCAGCCTACAACGGCCTACGGTCACATAGTTACGATACATACCGGCCTACACGGGCCTACGGTATTTCTCCACTATATAAAGCGGCCGAATGGCCATTCACACACAACCTCTGATGAGATCACATCGATCGAAACCGGTTAGGTTTTTACAGACAGAAGTCAACTCCAGCCTTTGCCGAGTACTGATTTTCTTCACTCCATACCACCTATTTGGTTTTAGGTTTTACAAAACTCCATTAGAGGCTATACTGAATCTGCATTAAATAAAATATAATGAAAAAAACAGTAATACAGAATCTACATATATGAATACAAATTAACACACAAAACGAAAATATAATGAAAAATGAACAAATGTTAAATATAATTTAAATAAAAAAATGTATATGATCACTCTCCTGGATTCTGGTTTGTATGAGTGATACAAGAGTTCTCACTCTCTCCAATATCATTCTTCACTGTATTGGCAATTTTGAGGAGAGTGATCAAAAGCTCTCCTTGAAAATTTAGAAGTGATCACTCAATTTTGTCCATTTTTATACTGCATAAAATGACCTGAAAGTATGTAGAAAGAGGTTTAGAAATGTGCTCTCTGCATGGCCAGAAATGCTCTAAAATGGCTCTCAGAGCATCTAAACCCCTGGGGCTTCCGGGCCCTAGGCGGCCACTGGACCCCGGCCTAATTGTCCTGTGATAGTACATGGGTGAGACACCCTGTTTCCTGATTCTGGCTAACATCCTGATTTGAGGAGAACGATCGTTCAGTTCGCCTGGCGGTTACGCAAAACAAAAGACGCATAGCCGATTATTTGTTCGCCTAAACTATGGCCTAAACTCTGTGTCATAATGACATAATTTTAATAAATTCCTGAATAACCTGAAAATAATTTACTTTCGTCGGGCACGATGCCGGATGGGATCATGTCGTCGCGCTGTCTGGCTGGCCATAGTATTAGTCAGCCACACGTCTTCCCGTCTTTGAGACGGGCAGTCAGTCAGTGAAACGCTGAGACTGGCGGTGATAAACGGGCACTCATAATTATTGTATTAAAACCCCTATGCACGAGACGGGAAGGATGTCCAACATCACAAGAAGCTTTAAACATTGAGACGGTCAATTATAAAACTGGATGGCTATTTTTTATTGGTAATGTTTAATGCATATCCCGGAGACGGTGTGTTTTCCAAGAGCAAAATACTTAAACAAAACTCGTGAAAAAACAAACCCAAACGTGGCTGTTGTACATGTAGTTGTTGGACTTCGACCATGCGGAAATCCCGTTGTCCAAGAAATCCAAGGTGTGAACTCAAGGTTTTCTCATTTCGTCTGTCGTGCGCATAGATTTTCCAACCCACTGTACCGTATGCAGTTTAAAGAATAATAAGCCACTGAGAATGTGGTCTCTCAACTCTCTGCACAAGGGTACTACGATATCATCCCCCAAAACAAATCAATCTATCTGCGCGGAGATTGGTTTTACTCCATGAGAGAATTTCAAAGCAGCAAGATGTAAAAACGAACTAACAAGGCCTATTATTGACAGATTTCTTCAGCAAGGAAAACGTAGTCATGCATGTCGGAGACTGACAGCGAGAATTCGAGGGATGACAGCCAACCAGCAAATGCAATGTGTGACCTGCGGCCTCCTGGTTTGTGAAAGAGAAACTGGCGAACGTCATCACTGGTCAGTTCTGTTGCAAAAAATGCAAAATAATATAGCTGAGAAAGCAAGCATGGACCAACATTTTTCCTGGCTCTCAATGATGCCGTTAAATACAATGCAAATGCACAGTGTATCATCAAGGAGGTCGGCTAGGGGCTCGGGTGACGAGACAAGAAATTTCAGGTTATTGTTTTGACCAAAATGCAACAACAACGACGTTTCTTTTTCAAGGGCCTATTTCAACTTTCTTAAATAACTTCATTAGTGGCTATTATTGTTTTGACCAAAACGCAACAACAATGACGTTTCTTTTTCAAGGCCTATTTCATTCTAGTTCTTACATAACTTCATTAGCGGCTATATTGAATAAAATAAAATAAATGAAGAAAAATCATTGATATAGAATGTACATGTTTGAAAACAAATTAACAGACCAAACTAAAAAATAATGAAAACTGAACAAATAAAGTTATTAACCCTAAAGTTAAATATAATTTAAAATTAAAAAAAAAAAAGAAAAAAAAAAGATCACTGGATTCTGGTTTGCTTGAGTGATACAAGAGTGATCACTCTCTCCAATATTATTCTTCATTGCATTGGCAATTTTGGGAAGAGTGACCCTTGAAAATTTAGATTTTGTTCCATTTTTATACTGCATAAAATGACCCTGAAAGTATGTAGAAAGAGGCTCAGAGATGTGCTCTCTACATGGCCAGAATTGCCCTAGAATGCATCTCAGAGCATCTGGACCCCTGGGGCTTCCGCAGCCTGGGCGGCCCCTGGACCCCGTCCTATTTGTCCTGTGATAGTAACTGGGTGAGACGCCCTGTTTCCTGATTCTGGCTAACA